>JAOUQT010000013.1:4526598-4538026 GCA_025769995.1 Xyliphius kryptos | reverse complement strand
CCAATTGCTCCCCGGGCGCCGTATAAAAGGCTGCCCACCGCTCCGGGCACGTGTGCTCACTTCACCAGTGTGTGTATCTGTGTGTGTTTCACTGCACGGATGGGTTAAATGTGGAGGACAAATTCCTCTGTGTGTAAGCGCAGTAGGCAAAATGAACCACTTTATCACTTTTTTTTTATCACTTTATGTGTTATGACTCCAACCAAAATGGAATACTTGCAAGCGGATTCGGGTAAAAGCATCTGCTAAATGACCAAATGTAAATGTATAATATTAATATGGAGTGAGAATTGGGGAGAGTCCTCGCAGGTAGATGCGTACAGGTGTGTGTTTAAGAGAGTGACAAATTACAAGTTTCTATGGAGATGATGCTGATGGTGCTGATGCTGATGCTGGTGCATGTAAGTGCGCACGAGTGAGAGCTTGGTGCGTACTCTCTCTCACACTCACTCACACACTCACTCTCTTACTCCCTCACTCACTCACTCACTCACCCAGTTAGCGCAAGAGAGTGGTGCCAAACCTGGGCAGGCGGATGGAAGGCTGGCTTTTGTGTTGCTCTCTCTCTGGTTAAAAGCTTTTGTTTGCGGAGAAGGATGGCTAGTGGTGTGTCTCTTCGAGGTGACTAGGGTGTGGACATGATCGGTACTATAAAGTCGGTTGATGTACAAGAAGGAACCGGCATGAGCGTTTGAGTTCGGAGTCTCAGTGCGTCGGTACTATGCGCCAGTCTGACAAGCTTCCCGTGAGTACAGAATTCAGATCTCAACTCCTTTTCAGCTGTTTTCCTTTTACTCCAGTGATGTAGGGATGCTACAGGTGATGCTTCCTCAATACAGCTGAACGAATTTGAACTGGCGTGATTTGCAATTTCATGGATACTTTTCTTGGATCTATAAGGCAGACTTTGCATGCTAACTATTCTGATTTAAACTGTTGTTTTTTTAATATAAAATATCTTTTGAATAATAATATCTTAAATAATGTATAACTGTTACCAAACTTCCGTTCAAACCATGGAAACACTAATTAAAATGTTATGTTGTGATGATCTTGCAATATTCTTGAAGCCAGCTTTTTAAAAAATCAATATACAGTCCAAAAAAAAATCCAAGTACTCACAAAATAATAACGAAGTTGTTTTAACAGTGAAGAACAATCTTATGATTTTAAGCATCTTATTTTGTAGGTTTGCTATAAATCTGCATTATTGAAATACAAAATCAAAAGAGTGGAATAGTGGTTCAAAAGTTTTCAATTCAGCGATATTTGACCATGTAAGGTTCCCAACTTGTGACAACTTTATTGTATCAATAACTTATTTAAGTTTTCATAAAGCTAAAGAAAAAAGTTCCTACTGCCCAATATTATGCATAAGGCAGAATGTTTAACTCATCAGTTCAGTTTAAGTTTATAATGGTGCTTTTTGTAACTTTACAAAACTGTAAATCCTGAATGCAGAAATCAAGTGAGGGAGAGTAAATGCTCAACATCCAGAGCTGCTGTTCTTGTCTCTCGTGCTACATTTGAGTGTATTGAGAGCAGCCAAATTTGGAATAGCAATAGACTGACCTACATGCATGCCTGTCACCCCCAACCTCTCTTCTGATGTGAAATTGATATGCACTCATAGCAGTGAGGACTGGCACCGACTCCTCAGCTCATTACACATACTGTGTTTCAGGTGGTCAACAATTACATGGATGGCATGGGGCACGAACCTGGCAAAGGATTTTACTTTGCTGATGGGAAAAGGAAGGTGGACTATGTCCTGGTGTATCGAGTAACTTCATCAGTTCCGGACTCTCCTGGACACCACAGACTCTCCGTTATATCCAACGGCAGCTTCCCTCGAACAGAGAGCAAAGAGGCCGAAGGGGGGAAGGAAGACAACGCAGAAGTCGTGGTGGATATTGGACCAGCCGATCCGGCTGAATGTGACAAGATCAGGATCCGTGATGAATTTGAGTCACACCTGAAAGAAGCTGGGCTGTACATTGAACGTGATGATGAGGTGGGTGATGTTTAACATGCTGCATCACACCTGAACTCTCCTGAGTAATGCGACTGTTTCTGTTGACTTTTTCTGTTATGGTGACAATCTGCATTTTACAAAATGTTACTTTGCTTTAGGATTTAGTATTCTGGGACATGCTGTATAGATTTTTGCTGCGGCTTGCTGCAGAAAAGGTTATTTTTATAATTAAGTATCAAGCTGGATTATTTGAATACTTTCATTCACTGTCAGTCGCTGTGAAATCTTTCATACAGTCCCATGATATTGAGGAATAGAGGTCTATCTGGCACCAGCTTTAGTATTTCAAGTAGGAGTCTTAATTCTTTAGTCTGAATGTACTGCACATTTATCAAGGCCATTTTAAACATGATTCAGTTCATAGCACTGATTTTGTTGCTTTGCAGACCTTGTCGAAAAAGTGCGTCATTAAAATACAATTTGTTAACTGGTGTGTGCTGTACAAGCTTGTATTACAGAGGGATCTCTGTGTGTGTGTAGGCGTTAGATTTGGGCTACTCCTTTTGGAAATTACTCAAATGCTGTAGGATCTATGCCAGGTTCTTTCAAGAATTCATTTTTTTGGCATTAGAACAGTTAAAAACAGTTAAAAATGCACACAACTGCCTGTCTTCTTAAATGTGTTCCTAAATATAGGAGCATATGTTTACTATTTATACTACATTATTGACATAATCACTATATATACCGGGTGGTCCTGGATATAATGGCTACTTTATCAAATACTCTGGATATTTATATTTCGATCTTTGTTCGGTACATCTGTAAAGCTGTTACTTAATTGTTGAATATAAGATTCAGAAATACATCACCAATGATCTTAGAGAAGCCACTGTTGCTGTTTATTAGTGTAAATTGAGTAACAATACGATATGCAAACACCTTTAGGCTTGCAATCTTTCCAAAGTTGTCATCTTATCAAATGCACTTGTGGCCATAGTACCTGAGAAACGTGTTTTAAAGAACACATTGTTTGTGTACTATAGTGAATAAATAGTGAGGATTTAAACAACATCATAAAATGACCGATATACAACATTAGTAACAGGAACCAGTTTCATGCATATCAGTAAAAACAGACAAATACATTCAGCTGCAATTTCATATTTCTGTTTTTAATACTAGTATGACACATGGAGAACATGCAAACTTTAAACAGAAAAGCAAAACAACACACAATAATATAAATTATATAAAAAAAATAAACGTATACAGCATCTTAAAATTCCGGTGTTCAGAAATAAGCTCAACTCAGGTTTTGCAAAAGTATCGTGTTATAAAGATGTCCTGTGAATAATTACACTCTCTCTACTTTTTAGTGTGATGTTTATTAAACTCATTGTATAAGCGATCTTTTTTCTCTGGTCACTGTTTAAATACATGCACAAAGTACTCGATTTAAACTAATTTAAATGAATTAATATTTGAAGCATGTTATTGAGAACTCTCAGCTCTTTTTAGTCTATTATATATAATACACAATTTATTTAACACTTGTAAAGTTTATATCATTTTCCAGTACATGGGTTTATTTGTGTTAATTTAAAAAAAAATACACTATATGGTTTAAGATTTTGGGACACATACATTACACCCACCTCTTAAAACATCCCAATCCGAGTTGGTTCTTCTTCTCCAGCTTTAAATTTCCACTTTTTGAAGAAGGCATTTCATTTGAATTAGTATGTCCTTGAAAGCATTTGCCTTTTCATCCAGAATACATTTGTAAGGTTCTTGCAGAAGAACAGAATTCAAAGCAAAAAATAAGCATTTGTTTTTGAGCTGTGGCTTTCCAAAACATATTTGAAAAAAATAAATCATTAAATTAATTATATATATAGATGTGAGGTGATACGATGTCTTAGTGGATAAGCACTCTCACCTTACACAATAGGTGTCTGTGTTTGATTGCCAGGCAGGACAAACAAGGTCCTTTGCTTTTAATTTGGAATTACATGTATTTCTTTTGTCTGGTAGCTTTTGCAATCTTAATTAAGAAAAGCACTTTTGGAATCACTTGATGTTGAGAAAAATATTGGATTTAACATTTAAAGAAAAGAATAAAAAAAAAACAGTATAGTTCTTGTTTTTTACTGCCTAAGCTACAAACCCAGCAGTTTTAAAATTTGAGGCAAGCGTGCCAATCACAACTTCATGGTGCTAAATTGGAAACCTAATTAAGATGAAACATATAGACAATAAACATCAAGTGTTTAGAGAAAATGTCTTATCAAAATACCTTCAACATCAAAAAAATTACAAAAAGAAACACATAAAAATGGCTCTTTAAATACAGAATGTCTTAGCAAAATAGGGAAAAAAATATATTTAACTAATTAGAAAATCAAATGTGAGGAAGTGATAAGAACAGGACAGTTTCTAATCTATCATAATCTATATTCATGTTCTTAATAATTTGTCAGTTTTTACTTTGCAATTTGCATTAGATGATTTGACTCTTAACACTAAATTTCCTTTATAAAACAGTTTAATGTAACAATGTTGTCTTTAGTATTGCATCGATTCCATGTAATTATGTAAATGAAAAAAAATACAACTAGTAATTGCAACTTTTAGCACTGGCATTGTTGCTTCCTTAACATTTAGTATTTTATTAGGTTTAATAAGGGCATTGGAATATTTTTGTGTGAATCTCCCTGCCAGGTATGCAAATGAAATTAGCAGAGGAATATGAAAAGATACCAAAGGCATGCATTGTAAATGATTATAATATTGTATTGTGTTCTTATGTTTAATTACTATATAATGTTAGTGTGTGTGTGAATATATTAAAGCACAGTGTGGTATAGTTTGGTCCTGTTCATGTATTTTACTGATGGCTCATCATTTCAGCAGATTTTTTCCAAATGCCAAAGACAGAATTCACCTAAGCATGTGGAGACACTTCCGATTTGGCGTCTGCAGAAGCCCCTTAAATGTCAGCCCCAGCCGGTTTCTGTAACAAAAGCACCCCCTTAGCCTGGGCTAAAATCGACCTAATTGCCTTATCCTGCTGAGATGAAGTACTAATTGGAATATCTTATCCTAATTAACCTTCTCAGATCCACACGTTATTTTTATCTCACTTTTGTGTGTGTGTGATGTGAAGAAGCAAAAAAAAAAGAGTGCTAGAACAGACCACAGTGCAGAGGTTCGCTTCAGGTTTCCATAACCTTTCTCCATCCCATCAGCTTGCTCAATGCTCGTGATGGTCTAGCTGATGATCACTGGGCAGATAAAGTTACTATCATCTTTGTGTGGAGACAAGGGGATGTAAGGATCCTGTTACACAGGCAGAACAAACACTTAAACAAACTATGCTGGTAAAGTGGATGCAGACTTGTTTGGAAGTGTCTGCAGGAATATGCTGATTAAGAATGACCTGTTGCCTCTATTTGTAACTGTGAACTACATGCAAAATATTATTTAAAATGTAATTAATCCCCTAGGGAGCATAGTGCGTGCACCCAACCAAAGCACTGCCCAACATTGCAGAGGCGGTGCACCCAACAGCTGGGACCCAGGATCCTGTCCCAGTTGTGCAATATGCAGATTATCACAGGTTCACTAGAGGACATACCTTGAGCATCTCAAAGGAAGAAGGATGCATGACAATTTTAAATGACATATTAGTGCACGAAGATGCATTAACATTCTAATGCAGTGAGTGTCTCATGGAACTGTCTGGAAAATTTTCGGTTAATGTAGCCATTTTTAAAATGCTGGTGTAAATGAAATACATATTTCTTTTATCAGAATGCAGAAAGCTTTAGTGCCTTTAGTGCTATTATTAATGATAGCAGATTCCAAGACTTGATCAATGGCAGGGTCAAACATCCCCACAGACACAATTTGCTGTGTCTGTAAACTAAATTGGAAATGTTCGAATTTATGCAGAATCATAGAAAATTGATTCACAAACACTAATGCACCACTGTCTTAAAAAATATTTGCTGACATGTCTTTTTTATTTTCCAATAAGCACAAAACCTTAGGGACGGGCTTTGTCCGGCTGCATGCCCCCTGGCAAGTTCTGAGTAGGGAGGCAGAGTTTCTTAAAATCAAAGTGCCTACCAAAAAGGTGAGTTTCTCTTGTAATCATTTTGTTAAACCTATAGGCTTGGTTTTTCTATAATAATTTAATAATATGTCATTTAACAAAATACGTTATGATTAAATAATCTAATAATCTTATTAAACGAGATGCTGAACATTAAACATATGTTTTAAACAGTCTGCAGTCTAGATTTACATGCACTGTATGTTTTTTGTTGTTTTGAGATCATTTTTTTGGTCACCTGAATACAAAATTTAAATTATTAAGACGGATGAATTGAAGTTTCTGGTTTTTTTTTTTTTAGTTTTTTTTTACTAAACATCATTTTAAGATCATTTAACATCTTGTAAGTTATATTTATGTTTACTTTTAATGATATACGTGTAAGAGTAACGTTTTATATGTTGCATTTAAATATTTGTCACAGCAATAAATGCACAGATACTTGTAGATTAATTGAAAAAAAAAATATTTTTGTAAGAAAATGTGCCACATTTTTGACAGCATTTTTTGGCTCAACCTACTTATGCGAATCAGCCTTTTCCCCACATTAAAATAATGAAGTACAGACATTGGTCCACCCTCACTGATGATCATTTCAAAGCCTGCTTGAGAATTGGCATCGGCAGCTACTGTTCAGACACCTCCCACCTGGCTGACAGTATTCCGTACAAATCATCAAAATAATGTTTTTTTTTAGTGGATTGCCTTGGATTGCTAGTAATATCAGCATGATGTGTGTAAAAAGGGTTAAACATTAAAGCTTTTTAAAAAAAATCCTGGTAGAGCATGATGACTTATAATAAACATTTAAATTTTAAATATATAAACTCAAAAGCCATCACTCATTTGAAAACAATTGTGTTTCAATTTTCTGCTAGTTATGTTATGTAATAAACAGGTTTAATAATGTGTTTTTTTATTTTCTTTAGTTACATTTATTTTTTATTTGCTTTGTTCTTTGGATTGTGTAGTTGCTGGTAATTGCATTAATGTTTTGTGCCCTCTGTTATAATTTCCAGTTTGTAACTTTTCTTCCTCACAATAATGTCAGTGACATGGTTTAAACTAGTGGCATATTTTACTGTGTTCCTCATAGAGCTATGAGCTGAAAGAAGAGAAAGGACTATCCGCAACCATGAGCACAGTGTGGAGAAAGCTTAACCAACCATTCCAGCCCCAGATCTCCCACCTACAGCAGCAGAGTCGCGTCAAGTTCCTGTCTCACAGCTTCTCCCGGGACAAGCTCCATCTGTGAGGAATCTCTGTGGGCTAATGTTAGGTTATGGGAAGCTAGATAAAAATATGTTTTGCCCAGACATCTGAGCAAATAAAAAAATATAAAGCCTGAGTTATGTTGATGCCTACAGCTGCCTTTGCCCAACCCCATTATTGTTATCTTTTTTAGGTATAACATTGAGTCCAAGGACACCTTTTTCGACAGTGCCACAAGAAGTCGAATAGTAAGTCTTGATTCGTTTTTAGAAATGTTCCGTTTTATGTCGGGATCATGGATTAAGTTACCCAGTCCTTTTTGTTATGTGTGAAGCTGCTGAAATAATGTGGTTATTTACCAGCGATCTGAGGTGACTGTGCTCTCTATGGACATATTACTAGGAGACAATTCTCTTTTGGGCTTTCCGAGAACAGTTTGTCTTGTTTGTCACGCCCTTTCTCGTTTTCACTCTTTAATTCTCGCCCTCCTCTTTCCTCCCAGGTGTATGAAATCCTCAGACGCACTGCCTGCACACGGACCTGCCAAACCATTGGTTAGTAAACCAGTAAGGCATAACCATGCATAGAAAAGTGTTAGCGGGAAGATCCTGGGTTGAGCCAGGAATAAGCTGAGAACTCTACTGTGTTTAGTGCTGGTGGAGCAGGTGCCAGAGAGGCCTCCATATGCTCTCCTGGACTGTTCTGCTCGGCAGACGGACGCTGCCGCCAGCTACAGGGGATTGAGGCTAGCTAACAGGAGGGGGCTGGGTTTAGGTTCTCTCTAGCTATTCTACTCATGCACTCACTCTTTTTACAGTATAAACTGGGACACACAATCCCAAGATTGGGCTCAGAAGTGAAACCTGCTCCATGGGGGGCGTTGGTGGTCCCTCCTGCTTGTTGCTAGGGAGCCACCTTATTAATAGAGGACTAATCGCCAGCATGTGCTTGTTGCTCCTTTGAGGACTGATTAATTACTTTGATTAAAGGTTGTGTTCTATATGTCAGACTCCTTCCATTTTGAAGTCTATCTGTGCTGCCTTAACACAAAGAAAGCAGGCTTGCCCTGCCATTCAGCTAGTCCCTGAGGTAGCATGTAGTAATATATGTTGATTTCATCTCTTTGCTGCAGGCATCTCCACACTAATAGCGAAAGGGATATATGACTCTGCTTTCCCTCTGCATGATGTAAGTGGCACTTCTTCAGCCCTTCCTGACCCAAATACTGATGATCATCATTTATAACTTCACAACACGGAGTGTTGATTATGTTCGATATACTTACAGGGAGACTTTCAGGACGATGACAAAGGTGGCGAGAAGAATGAACGAAGGGTAAATAGCCCATTTAATGAATTACTAAAAAAATATTTTATTTATGGCCATAATTACCGACATTTATTTATTAATTTTTTCAGGTTTTACATGATGAATGGGCGAGATATGGAGCATTTTTCAAATATCAGCCTGTTGATCTAATCAGGTATTTTTTTTATGCTTCATCTTAAAACATTTAATCAGAAGTAAATCAAAAAAGCATTTAGTCAACCACTGATTGAGCAAGTGGGGAGGCAGGGTGGCTTAGTGGCAAGCACGTTTGCATCTCAGTGCTTGGGATTGCACCCTGTCAGTGAATGATTGGCGCCCTGTCCTGAGTGTATCTGCCCAGTGCCCAAGACTTTCTTCCCTGGATGGGCCTAGGGAACCCCACCGCGACCCTTGTAGCAGATTAAGTGGAAAATAATTGATGCAGGTTATCCTACTTAACATAAGAGAGGCTTGAGACAAGCAGGTTGGTGTGAATAAATAAACCGTGGGGTCAAAATGATCATGACAACAGTGAGCAAAAATCTCAGAACTACACGGTGGAACCTGATTAATGACCTACAGAGAGCTGGGACCAAAGTAAAGGCATCAGCATCAGTAACACACTATGCCCAGAGGGACTCACATCCTTGCAGGTGCAAGGTGCATCCCCCTGCTTAAACCAGTACATGTCCAGGCTTATCTGTAGTTTGCCAAAGAGCATATGGATCATGCTTCCAAGAACATCATGCCTACTGTGAAGCATGGGGATGGAAACAGCTTTGGGGCCACTTTTTCTGTAAAGGGGACAGGGCTACTGCTCCAAGTTAAGGGGAGAATGAACAGGTCCAAATATTGTGAGATTTTAATCCAAAACCTCCTTCCATCAGTGAGAGCATTGAAGATGGAACGTGGCCGGGTCTGCCAGCATAACAATAATCCGCTGGGGCAATGTGCTTCTGTAAAAAGCATTTCAAGCATTTTCCTGGAGTGGTCTAGCCAGTTTCCAGACCTCAACCCCATAGAAAATTGGTGGAGGGAGGTGAAAGTCAGCGAGGGAGGTGTTACCCAGCGACAGCCCCAAAACAACACATGCATCATGCAACATCTGCATGTAGGAATATGCCAAAATAGCAGCTACAGTGTGTGCAAACCTGGTGAAGACTTATGACCTCTGTCATTGCCAACAAAGGTTATGTTACAAAGTACTAAGTGGAACTTTTATAATTGACCAAATACTTATTTTTAACCATGAATTTTTCATGTTTGGTTTAGTAATATAATCATATTAGCATCTAAACAGAATAAGTGGTTTAAAAATGAAGGGATGAAAAAGTAATAATGTTCCATTTTGTTGGTTATAGTACTCAGTTATCTTGTGCAATTTTTGGATTGACTGTTGGGTTGGTTTTACTCATGTTAATTTGTAATTCTATACTTACCATTGCTTTTTTTTTTCTTACCCAGAAAATACTTTGGGGAAAAAATCGGTCTCTACTTTGCCTGGCTTGGTGTGTACACTCAGTTACTGGCCCTGGCATCTGTAGTGGGTGTCATCGTGTTCTTGTACGGCTGCTTCACTGTTGACAGCAATGTGCCCAGGTATGGCATAGCACATGTTCCCTGGATTTCAGACATGAGGTGTGTGGGTGGGACCTGAGGGGGTCTGGCAGGCATACCTGAAGTGTATTTAAAATTGCAAGTCAAACAGTTACAATCTTCTTTCTTCTGAATCACAGTTGTGTTTAGTATGTATCTGATGTACTCTGCTAAGTTTTCTTCTAGGAGGCAGTTATACGATGGCATAAAGCTGCATGAATGCTAATTTTCACCGTACTGCTTTATAAGTGAACCATTGCAAGCCTTAATTATGATTAAATTGCAAGGTTGTTGCCTACATTACATTTATTTCAAATATAAGACCATGCTTACTTAAAGGCTTATAATAAATGTACTGGATTGCTGTTTTCCACACTTTTCTTAGATTGTGCATCAGACAGAACCCATCAATCATATAGGTCTTTCGTTTTAAAATTAAACTTTGTACCTCAATTAAAGTTGTCTATATTAAATAATTAAACCCAGATGTATGTAACTATGTTGTTGAGTACTAATTAATAATACTCTTACAATATAATATCAATACTAAGTCTGTCCTATTGTGTAATCCTGTTCAGATGGTTAATATGTTTGAAAATAATACAAAAGAAGATCGTCTGTACTCTAATTCCACAGACAACATAGAACGTCATGAGTAGGAAGCTGTGTAAATGCATTGTAACGAGTCAATAAAATATGATACCTTACAAAAGGCAGTTATTAGAATAGCTTTTTTTTTATATGACAGTAAAATTTGTGTACAGTAGTCAAGTTCTTCTGAGCTTGAACTGAACATATCAACTAAAAAAAACCTTTTAAGTGTTTACTGACAATGTAAGCAATCACAAGAAAAGGTTTGGCCAAAAACTCACCAAATAAAATGCATGATTGGGTTTTTAGTTTAACATTTTTATGCACAGTTTTTTTAAAATATTTTAACAAATTGGAAGCAATTCCAATTCAGCAAACCTATTAGCACATGAACCATTTTGTAATATTTTGCTTATTTATTTAAATTTAACTGTTTATAGATATTTACTATAAAGGCATTCAACAATATGAAGAAAATATTATATTTATATTATATTATATGCACTGCTCAAAAAAATTAAGGAAAACAAAAATAATACAATACGAGATTTCAATGAATAAAATTAAATTTTAGTTGAAAATCTTTATTTAGTAGACAGTGGAATGTGTTAAGAACAAAATAACAT
>JAOUQT010000013.1:4499324-4512049 GCA_025769995.1 Xyliphius kryptos | reverse complement strand
ATTGACGCTGTATTGGCCGCAAAAGGAGGTCCTACACCATACTAATAAATTATTGTGGTCTAAAACCATGTGTTTCAGTTTCATTGTCTAGCCCCTGTAAGTAATGTTTAGAAAAACTGAACTTAAAACATTAGATGTCATGGTATGCATTATTTATTAAATATTGCATCATAATGGCATCTTATTGCTTTCTGCTTTAGTTTATGTACATGTTACTATTTGAATCTTTTTATCCTTATATCAAAATGGTTTGTTCAAGAATCTAAATGACAAGAATGAAGTCCTTGGAAAGACCTAGGGAATACATTGAGGGTGACTTTATACTGATGTTCCTGTTCTGCTCTATAAATATCCAACTTCGTTACTGGAGAAAGGACAGTGCTGAAGTGCCTTGTGCAAACACTCTGTGATGAAGGCCAGAGGGGACAGTAGGACTCAATATCCCACAATTCCCTCTACACAAAGACCTGACCTACATTTTAGTTCTCTTGTCCCTACAGATTGCTCTACTCCTTGTCCTACTATATCATACTAATTGTATTTGAGTATGAACTGTGAATTCTTAGAACAAGTATAAATTATAAAGCATGCTTGTGTGTCCAAGCCTGTGTGTGTGTTGACCATCGTAAATGCAGCTCAACACCTGGTAAATGGGTGCTTTAGCATGGCAGGAGGAAAGCACTTCTGATACAGAGGCATTAAAAAGTAATGTTCTGGAAAATGGCTGTATTTTGGGGGTATAAATAATGCATTAGCTACATTTAGCGGATTTTATTGGAGACATTAATAGGCAGAGATCTGCACCACATGGCCCGTTTCATCATCTATATTTGGCTTTCACAAGAACTCTTTATCTCTTTTCTTTTTCACTGTACCATTATTCTCTCTCCATGACAACTAGCTAAATATTAGGAATGGCTTTCTTCACTGAGACCAAGGTTAACATTGATACTAAAGGTCTAAATAGATTGAGTGAACATTATCTAAACACCAAATTAGTGTAAATATAATTTGCACTTACCAGACGTAGTTAGAAATAAACATACAAACAGTACAGGATAACCTATTATCAACGGGATTGTAACACAAAGCTTTTAGTCTTTATCGTACTTGTTCCATCCACAGTGTTATGCCTACACCACCATTCTGCCTCAGTTGACACAGAAACATAAGGGAAAAAGCTGTTGGAAATATATTTACATTTCATTTAGGGTTTAAACGATAAATGTGGGAGCACAGTGGTGCAGTGGTTAGCCCCGTGTGGGGGGCGACTCCGGAAATTTCTGTGTTTGCATGTTGTCCCTGTGTTCACTGAGGTTTTCTCCGGGTACTCCGGTTTCCTTCCGCATTCCAAAGACATGCATGATAGGTTAATTAGTGTCTCTAAATTGCCTGTTAGTGTGTAAATGTGTGCGTGATTTTGTGTGTGTGTGCCCTACGATGGTTTATGCACAGATGCATAAATCAAGCACCTAGGCATGCAGACTGCTACTACAAACATTTGTGAAAGAACAGCTCATTCTCACAAGTTCAGCGAATTCTAGAATGGTACCATTTTCAGCGGATCCTAAGGAGCATAGTGAGCAGATAGTTCCAACAAAATCACTACAGACTGCTTCAGGTGGCAATCAGATTACATCAAGAAAAATGCATAAAGAGCTTCATGGCATGGGTTTCCACGGCCGAGCATCTGCATCCAAGCCTTAAATCACCAAGCGCAACTCAAAGCATTGGATGCAGTGGTGTAAAGCATACAGCCACTGGACACTAGAGCTTCATATTCTGGCAAGTTTGTGGAAGAGGGTTTGGTGTACTTATCTGACTGTATTTTGCTATGCGTAATGTTTGGTGGAGGCAGGACTATGGTGAAAGTAGAGTAACTATTGATGCCTCAGTTTACCCAGAGATTTTGCACAATATCATGCTTTCCATTTTGTGGGAACATTTTGGGGGTGGCCCTGTCCTGTTCCAATATTCTTCTTCTTCTTCTTTCGGCCTCTCCCTTTGACTGTTCCAAAAGACATGCATGAGCAAGGGTGCCCTATTTGGGTACTTCTGTATAAATTAACCTGGGTGCCCTAGACCGCAACAAATAAAACACCTCTTAAACCTTGTGGAAAGCTTAGAGTTGAAGCTGCACATTTTCTGGAATCTCCTCAGGGGAACAAACCTGGAGAGCACAGGGGGTTTGCAGGAACTAATTGCCATTAAATGACACGGCATCCCTGATTTCCATAAAGAACTTCAAATTTTGATTCACCTGACCACTTTGCCACAATCCTTTTTAAATGAGCCTTGACCCAGAGAAGACGTCTGCGCTTCTGGATCTTGTTTAGATATGGCTTCTTCTTTTAACTATAGAGTTTTAGCTGGCAACGGCGGATGGCACTGTGAATTGTGTTTACAGATAATGATCTCTGGAAATATTTCTGAGCCCATTTTGTGATTTACAATATAGAAGCATGCCTGAATGTGATGCAAAGCAGTCTAAGAGCCACCTAGTATGGTTTTCCGGCCTTGACCCTTACGCGCAGAGATTTAGTGAATCTTTTTATGATATTATGCACTGTAGATGATGATATTTTTAATTTTCTTGACATTTGATATGTTGCGTATGTTCTATTGTGAATACAATATCAGTTTTTGATATTTGTAAATTATTGCATTCCGTTTTTATTTACAGTTTGTATTTTTTGAATTAGGTTTGTATTACTATAAATATTTTTATTTACTACAGGTAAAATATTAGCATTAGTATTAGTTTGTTTTAACAATCTAATATTTCATCAGTCAGGAGTGTTTGGCTTCCTGTCTGCAGCTACATCCACATTCATTCATTCAGTTTATAGAGCGGAGGAAACTAAACCATATTATTTATTTTACACACATCTTTCTGTGAATGATGTTGGCCAGTTGTTCAAGAATATTGTCCAATTATTATCATTGCATATTACAATTCTGGTAAGTTTAAATAGACACTAAAGGGCAAAGGGATAGAATTATATCATGAAAGCCCATTAACTCCAATAAAAATATCCTTAAGATAGCACTTTCATATATTATTAATTAATATGTGTGCTATTTGTTCTTCCTCTTTCTCTCTCTAGGAAGCTCAAGAAGCTGTTTCGCTCCCTGAAGGAAAAGAAGCGAGCTCCTGAAGTGCATGTGGAACAGAAAGGCCGTCATTTGTGTCAGTGGCACCTGGACTATGACCTAGAACCATTTGATGGCCTCACACCCGAATATATGGAGATGAGTAAGTGGCAGTATCGCATCCTTATACTTTCATCCATATTCCTATTCACGTGTTTAACAATGTAACACTCGTTAACATTCAGTTTTAAATTACTGTGATGACCTGGGGTGTTATTTATAATGGTTGTCATCTATGAATAAACTGTGAGTCACTGTGATTTTTTCATGCTTGATTAATGCATGCAAGTCCTGCATTTGTCTTCTCAGTGTTCAGCAGTGTTCCAGTTAGTATGTTAGGTATAAGTTGGGCAGTCATTTTGGCAGCTCTCACCCTGTTCATGTGTGCTTTCTCAGGGTGATCCTGTTTTCTCCCACATTCCAATGACGTGCGTTAGGTTAATTGATGTCTTTAAAGTGGTGTGAGTATGTGACTGTGTGTAACGTACACTGGATTGGCACCCTGTTTGGGTTGTTCTTGGCCTTGTGCCCAGACCCTGTGTGGATTTATTGATTTTTATTGACCTTTAGCACTAATTAATCGAACACAAACACAGATGAATACAATTATGAGAGATGGTTAAGGAGCCAATTGCAAGTTTTTCTTCTCTTTGCATCTTCTCATAACTGTAGCAACATGGGAGCCTCAAAACAACTCACAAATGACCTGAAAACAAGGATTGTTCATCGTCATCATGGTTTATTTGAAAGGATACGAATAGATAGAGCTGGTGTCACACTATCACACAGTAACAAAGGATGCTCTCTATTGTGCTTCTATAAAAGTCCACAAGGAGCTGAGGGGCGGAGTTTATATTTTTTACTCTTCTTTAAGAAGAAAAGGCTTTTTTTACCGGGTGGGAGGTGTTAAGTCTCTCCATGTCAGATCCTTTGTGATGTGGAGTCCCAGGAATTTGAGGTGTCTCCTCTCAAATATTGCTCTGTTTATGTGGGACCTCTTTGGGATTTTGGAGTATGCCCCACAAAGCCCTGGACCACCCATCAGTATATATAATGTAAGCTAATATGGTTGGTATGTGAGATGTTTATAATTGATTTACATTGATAAACAGTTTCTTTATCCTAAAGTGCCATAACATGTTATTAAACAAAATCAAAAGAGTGATTCTAAACATATAATACAATTACTTACCTAGCATCCACTAAGTCTAAACAATTTTGTCCTGACCAAGTATTATTGTATTCTCCACTCATACCCAGTGTTTCTTAGACTACTTGATTGATGAAATTATTAGTCTCACCAGGATTTAATAATGTGTTGAAGATGAATTAATGAATAATGAATGTATTGACCAACAGTCACCTGTTGTTTGTTTTGTGCTATTCCACTGTCTGACTCATCTTGAGGCATTTATTACCTCTCCATCACTTTGCCTTCTCCCCTCTTGTTTGTTCTCTCATAAGCAGTGATTTTACCGTCTTTTATTTGTAATCTTTTACAGATACCTTGATGTTTTTTACATTCATCCTTCAAAGTGCAACACTATTTTGAATCCTTTGAGACCCGCTGTACAAGAAATTGCTTCTGCCTAATATTCTGTGTCATTCTAAGAGATTGCAGTTAGGGTCATGATATGAAATCACATTCAAGTTATTGCCCATCAGCACAATTCATTACTTGCATAGTGAGCTTAAGCTTGTAATATGTGACTGTGCCATTTTTCAAAGATTAAGCTCAGTTTGCATTCTTGCAGAAGTCCATATAAGGCTTCAGAAGACTGAACTGTCAGATTAAGATAAAATGGCCATTTTTAAAAATGCTTTACAATTTTGAAAAGCTACTTTGAGGTTCCCAGAAGTGAACACTTATTAATTTAACACACATTAACACACCCTGTACTATTTATGTACCCAAGATATATTCATTCATATCTGCTCATGAGGTTGTACAGTTAGAAAAAGAGAGAAAGTTACTGTGTAATTATCAGAATCGATATATAAAATAAACTGGCTTTATAAAATTTTCTCGGTTTTCCTAAGAAAATGGAAATGTGTGCTGCAGTATTATACAACACAAGCCAAGGTACTTATGCCCTTGAGATAATACAATATTGGGAGTAAAAAGATAATTGGGTCATGTTTATTAGTCTTCAGTATGACACTAAGTGAACACCATTCAGGCATGTCCGTGATAATAATGAACTCGACCATTTTTCTGTGTTTACTCTTTCCTGTCCGCAGTCATCCAGTTTGGTTTTGTGTCCCTCTTTGTGGCCTCTTTCCCTCTGGCTCCTCTTTTTGCTCTCCTAAACAACATCATTGAAATCCGACTTGATGCTAAGAAGTTTGTCACTGAGCTACGCAGACCAGATGCTGTGAGAGCACAAGATATTGGTACGAGACCACATCTACATGTATTGTTTGCCATCTGTAAAACAGTTCATCTGCACACAGGTGATAGATTATGACAGCTCTTCTACATTGACTGTTTTCATTTCTGGTTTTAGGAATCTGGTACAACATACTGAATGGATTGGGAAAGTTCTCAGTTCTCATAAATGTAAGTGGGTTTCTTAGCTGCAGTCTGCCGACAGGGATTCTACTAGTTGCTAGCTATTTATCGGTCACAGCAACGAAATAAATGTTTTTGTGTATTTTATATACTTTGAAGTTGACGGAGATTTTGCCCTTCTGTCATTTATTTGTGGTACAATGTGCCCCATGGATAAGTATCAGGTAGTCTAAAATCAGTGTCCAGTATTCTGAAATGAATTGTTTTGTCTTCCTGCAGTCCACAGTGTGTTCAGCAGTAAAAAATTCTTATATACGGGTTATGTGCACACTTAATTCTACTTTAGAATTTAGTACTTTAGTAGAGTCCTACTTTAGACATGTGATTCAGTGAGACAAAAACGTATTTAGCAAACTGCAAGTTCTCCTACTTAGAAAGATGAGAGAAGTCTGTAATTTTTATCATTGGTTACACTTCATCTATGAGAGACAAAATGAGCAAAATTATCCAGGAAATTACATTGTTGGATTTTTAAAGAATTGATTTGTAAATGATGGTGGAAAATAAGTATTTGGTCACCCACAAACAAACAAGATTTCTGGTATTCACAGACCTGTAACTTATTTAAGAAGCTCTTCTCTCCTATACTCATTATCTAGCCAGTCACCCCTTAGGCCTAGCCAGACTCCAGACCTCAACCCCATAGATTATTTGTGGAAGGAGTTAAAAGTCTGTGTTGCCCAGTGACAGCCCCAAAACAGTACTGATATAGAGGAGATCTGCATGGAGGAATGGGCCAAAATACCAGCTACAGTGTGTGCAAACCGGTTGAAGGCTTACAGGAAACGTTTGACATCAGTCATTGCCAACAAGGTTTATGTTAAAACTTTTATTGATCGAATACTTATTTTCCACCATATTTTACAAATAAATTAGTCAAATTCTTTAATCCTACAATGTGATTTCCTGGATTATTTTTCTGATTTTGTCTCATAGTTTAAGTGTTAAGTATCTATGATGAAAATTATAGACATCTCTCATTTCTAAGTGGAAGAATAATCAGTGGATGACTAAATACTTTTTGGCCACACTGTATATGCTGAAAATTCATTTACATATTCACAAAAATATTAGGTAAGCTCTGAAGAGGAATGATAAAACACAATAGTCAGAAGGGTTGGCCTACAATACCTTAGAACAATGAGAGCAAATTCTAGTTGCAACAGCAGTCTATTGGATTCATGTCCAGTCAAATTCTGTACTTACTTTTAAAACAAAAAATATTAAATGTATTAATAAAATAATTTTATTTACTACACAGTGAAACCCGTAACAATGAGATTAAATTCTGACTTGTCTTTGCAATTTAAACAGCATACATACATCATAAACTGTTTTATAATTTCAAAGGAAATGGCTGAGGCGTTTTTCTCCCGAGTTCCTTTAAGCTTTTGTCTAATTGTCTCTCTGCATTTTCTCTTTTCTACTGACAAGCTAAAGCCTTAAAGTTCCTTCTACACATACTCTTTATTTTTCAGGCTTTTGTCATCTCTTTTACATCAGACTTCATCCCTCGACTGGTTTATCAGTACATGTATAGTGAAACAGGCAGCATGTATGGCTTCATCAACCACACGCTATCTTACTTCAATGTCAGTGATTTTCAACCAGGCACAGCACCTGCTGTCTCCACTATAACAATCTGCCGGTAAGACTCCATCTTTGCTGTTTAAACTAGGGTTTCTTAATATTAACTATTTTGTAGGTACTGTGATTACTATTGGGATTGCAAAGGGATAAGGTGGAAACATTGTAAAGAGGGCAGTACAAATAAGACATATTCATGATAAGTACAACACAAATTCCAAAAGAAATTGTTTGTTTGTTTGTTTATTAACGTCATCTTCGACAAAAATGACAATAATGATGACAGGAAGAAGGTTATATTCATACACAAGTTTCACATATTATACTCAAGTCATATGCATACACAAGTCAGTGACAATTTAGCATCTCCAATTCACCTAGCATGCATGTCTTTTGACTGTCGGAAGTAACCGGTTTACCAGGAGTAAACCCACGGGAACTCGGGGAGAACATGCAAACTCCACACAGAAATTCCCAAGTCGCCCCATTTTGGAATCGAACCCATGTCTTCTTGCTGTGAGGCCACAGCACTATCCACTGTGCCAAAGTGCTGCCCATTCCAAAAAAGTTCATATATGTCGTGTCATATGCATTTATTGTTTCATGAGTCAGAACCCATTAGGCTTAGGAGAGATTAATAAACTTACCGAGTGTCCAAATCTCTGGTCAGCCCTGCAATCAACTGCAAGTGTTGTGGTAGGCTGAACCCGGCATATAACTCATTGGAGAGAATGATGGATTTATGAACCATACTGCAGTCCACATTCTTGCTCTCTATGTGTGATGATGTGATTGCTCTTTGTCTGGAATCCTCTCTTCGACACTGCTAGGAGCATAGGGCCAGACTATATCTCTCTCAGACCCATAGGAACAATTTTCCACCACAGCAAGGTAGAGATCCTATGAGAAGAATCTTTATATTTAAATATTTATTTCACAGTCACAAGTCATATTACACATATGAGGTGCTGAAACACAAACATTTGACCATTTAATTAAAAATATTAGCTCATTTTTTTATTGATGGCAGCGACAAATCTCAAAATCGGACAAGGTGGTGTTTATCCTTGTGTAGCATCCTGTTTTCTTTTAACAATAGTCTGTAAACATGCAAACCTCCTGGAAAAGGGAAATGACATTGTTGTTTGATGTAGGAGTGAGCACTGTAGTGTTAGTGAGAACTTCTTTGTCGGATAATACAACTCAGATGTGTGGTATATTAAGATGTTGATTATACAGCATGATGATTGCACAGGTGTGCATCCGGCTAGCCACAATGAAATGCCACTTATTCTATTAAATGTGCAGTTTACTTTTATTGTATTGGGGGCATTGGGCTACTGGCATAAAAGTGCACATTTTAGAATGGCTTTTTACTGTGGTAAGCTTAAGGCACGCCTGTGCAATAATCATGCTTTATTATGCTAATTAGAATCTTGATATGCCACGCCTGGTGAGGATGGATTTTCTCTACAAAGGAGAAGTGCTCACTAACACTAATTTGTGAACAATATTTGAGAGAAAAAGGCATCGTGTGTACTAAGGAAAAGTCTTAAACCTTTGAGTTTAGCTCTTGAAAAATGGGTGCAAAAAATGTGTTGCATTTATATTTTTGTTCAGTATAATAGGGCTTCTTTGTTATATTGTTTCATTTTCTCTTCACATGACATTATACAGTATTTGTACATACTGTGAAGTTGCCACTATGTAACTGGTCTTTCAAGAAAGGATTACCTTAGGCACTTTTCACACGGGCCTTAAATTACCTTTGGATAACACAGAAGAGGATTTTTCCACATACATTATCAAATTCTCACGGTGTCTACATGGGAATTTCTATAATACTGTTTTTTCGAGTAAAATTCTTATATTGGTTTCTTTATTTTATTCACGTTTTATATCACTAATATGTCAATAGAAACTATTACACTGAAAACAATAGTCCCAGAAGTAATTCATTGATTGTAAAAATATTTTATTGTCCAATCAAATATTTAATTCAGTAGTAATAACTGAATTGCAATACCCATTATATAACGCTGTAATTATATTGGTTTATCAATATTAAGATAGTAAGAAGTGTAGTGTCTTAATGCTATATTGGCACTACCTGGAAATTTGGAAATTGTCAATGAGTGCAGTGAATAAGGAAGATGCCGAACGTCCACACGTGATTCATATTTGTTTTGTGTGATAAAATCAGGTCAGATGGTTTTCCCACCTTAGGTGATATTGCAAATACAAAAAAACAGTACATTTTTCAATTTGATTCAATTTAAAATTAATTTAATCTAATACTATGCAAACAGAAAACCTGACAATATCTTTACACTGGGATCTTATAATAACATACTGACATGGAAGAGTGGAATCTAATAACTTTAGCTGATAAAACATAAACACTTTTCCCCCCATGTATTTCACTATGACTAGTAAAAACATGAAAGCTTTTGAAATATTTATCTAACTTTTCACCTGTCCAGGAAACCCATGGTTAAAAACAATCTGTGCAGCAACTCTAGGGACAACTTCTGTTTTCATTCCTACCTATTAAAAAATCTCACACTGATTCATTAAGTGGGGCTGCACGAAAGTGCACCGGATAGCGTTGCTGCCTCACAGCAATAAGTTTCTGGGTTTGATTCTCGTATGGGGCATTCTGGGTCCTTTAAATGTGGTGTTTGCATGTTCTCCCTGTAACCGCAAGGGCTTCCTCCCACAGTACAATGACTTGCATGTCTCTATTTTGCACATACCTAGTGTGTGTGTATATGTGTGCCCTATGATGGATTGAAGCACTGTCTATGGTGTAGAAAATGAATGATTGAAATGACAGAATGATTCATAAAGTTATATTAATTCCCTTGGATAAAATAATTACTTGGATAAAGACAGCGCAATGAAATAATCAAGCGAATATTAAGTGTGATTTTGTCCACAGGTATAAGGATTACAGAGAACCACCCTGGTCTTCGAACTCCTACCAGTTCTCCAAACAGTACTGGTCAATTCTAGCAGCTCGGCTAGGATTTGTGATATTATTTCAGGTATGCTATTTTACATTTCTGCCAACTTTCCACCACAGACCTTTATAAACCTTATCTCAGTAATGATTATTTGTATAAGCATGTGTATTTGAAAAGTACATGTAAAATAAAATGAATTTCTTTATGTAGGTTTAGATGTAACATAATCCAAAATGAATGAATATAGTAAAAGGCATCTGTTGTGAGCTTAGATTGTGTTACTCGGTACATTTTAATTAGATCATCAGGAAGTGGTAACAAAAAACATATTCGAAGTAACCTTTCTACCATGTACTATATATTAGTGATCACTGAGTGTAATGGATAACATTGGAAAAGGAAAGCAACTGAAATATGATGCCATTTTCCAGGTAGCATTTAATACAAAGGGATACTCTTAAGAGATACTTTGTCTGCATTTTTAAGCAAGCTACCTGTATTTCCTGTATGACTTCATTATGATCACCATATTCAGGCTTTTTTTTGCTCATACTCTGTGTTTTGATTTGTACATTTATGTTTTAGAACCTAGTAATGTTCTTAGGCCTCCTGGTGGCCTGGGTGATCCCAGATGTGCCCAAGAATATCAGTGAGCAGATTAAGAAGGAAAAGACCTTACTTGTAGATGTCTTCATGAAAGAGGAAAAGGAGAAGCTTCAGCTCATTCAAAGCCTTTTCTCAAAAGAATCAGGCCAGTTGCTGCTGCCAGAGCCCAGGAAACTGGTGAAGCCAATATTTGAGCCCCAGGCTCCCTTACCCAACCTCACACAGGCTGATGATACCACCGCTGCTTCCCGTCCCCGTACCCGTGCACGTGCTGCCAGCTTTAGCCAATTTACACGCCAAGCTTCTATTTCATCTCTTCCTGATGGGGGCATTCAGACAGCAGTGTGAACAGGCAGGAGACATTAACTGACTTTAAGATTTTCAGAGTGGCCATACTTACAAGGGGGGACTAGCAGAAGACAAAGTATAGGGCTACGCTTTCCACTGTGTTCATGGGGTGATTTTCAAACCCTCCCTACAGTGGTTCTGATTGGAGCTAATGCAAGAGCGGTCATTAGATATTGATTATATTCAGATTATATCTCTGTACTGTATGTCTGAGCATATGTCCACTGGTGGCGTGTTGTGATTGCTTTTAAAGCTAAAATGCATCTACACAGTCCACAGAGGCAATCTCATGCTGGCCTCAAAGCCAAGGCTTTATATGAACGCGTGGCACTGGACCCCTCATTCCACGCACAGAGCAACTGGTTGAGAGCATAGACACTGACATGAGTGACCATGAAAATCATCCACACCCTTCCCCCAGATCTGTTTTTCCAGCTAAGAGGAAGTTATTTTTTGACAGGACTTAAAAACCAATATTAACACAAGGACCATGCTTAAAGAACAATTTGTGAAACTGCACGAATCCATGCTGCTTTGCGAATTTTATGAAATGTAGCGTATCAAAGCAAATAATTATTCCTTTTCATTTTCTCAGGTGAATCCATCACTATAGGCTTGAATTATTTATTTAAATAATGTTACAACTATTTGTTTATTGCAGACTATAAAACTTCTTTGTTAATAAGGGATAAGGAAATTATTCCACAAAGTGTATCGTACAGAAAGACAATACACAATACTTGATGGGTGTCAAACTTGTTACAGATCTGTTTTTTTTATATGGAACTCTTCACAAAGTGAATAGTTTTCTCATAAGTAACATACATGATTAAGCTGTCTATGGGGCATGTGTTACCAGGTATGGTTTTGTTTCTGCTAAGGGTCAACTATTAAGCTTTTTTATTTCACAAATCATGTATCATTAATGTTTTTATTTATTTATTAGCTTCTGTTTCATGTATTAATTACAGTGTCTCACTTGAAAAAGGCCAGTCAATAGCATTTATGCACTGAGAAGTCAGATACATGAGCCAAGATAATGTCAACCATATGTAGAGCATACAGTATATTGCTGGAAATATGAAGTTGAAATCCCATTCTTTATTAAAGTTTGAACATTTATCTAAACTCTTCTAAGTTCTTTAGCAGTCTCATTTTATCACAAATTCACAATTTGCAGCACTTTTTCCATGTTTATGATTATCATACAGTTTTCAGTTATCCCTAATGAGCAAGCTGGATGGCGATAGTGGAAAGGAATAAACTCCCTGAGGATGAAAAGAGCAAGACGCCTTTGAGAGGAACCAGACTAAGAATGGAATCCAAGTAACACCTTGTTGGTAGAAGGATGCCCTTCTGTTTTCCTTTAGAACTGACTGAATTCTATGTGACATATTATCAACATAGATAGTAATGTACAGGGGTTGGACAATAAAACTGAAACACCTGGTTTTAGACTACAATAATTTATTAGTATGGTGTAGGGACTCCTT
>JAOUQT010000013.1:4410644-4423511 GCA_025769995.1 Xyliphius kryptos | reverse complement strand
AGGAGGCCCTACACTATACTAATAAATTATTGTGGTCTAAAACAAGGTGTTTCAGTTTCATTGTCTAACCCCTGTATATACATACATTAAATATATACATATGTATATATATATCATATAAATACAGGGGGTATATCATTTTCTTACTGTTCAGTCGGTATCTATGACGACACCTCATTTCACTTACCATGCACAAAAGAATTTTGCATTACTTCTTGTGTTTTTAATTTCATTTCATTTAGCATTACTATTTCTTGCATGCGGACATTTGACATTGTCCCTGTGATACACGTTCCATTCCAGCACATGCAGAAACAAGTGTAAAATAAGACCATCCAATATCAAATTCAATATTATTAATACGAGCCATTAAACATATTACCATAAGTACTATCTTAAGTAGCATGTGGCTGTTTTGTCATTGTTTTGGTTAACATACACTCTTTTGTTGCAAGTCATACACTCCACCTTTCCTGTGGCGGAAAATGCTAGGAAGACACAGAGGAAAGCAGAACCAACCCGTCAATCAACACGTAGGTGTTAGTAATACAGAACAGTTGCGTTATTTTTGTATTTATCATTACACCTGGCCCCCATTCACAGTTATTAAAAAAAAGCTGACATACAGTATAAAATTGCCCTTGTTCAGATTAAGTGTCATTCTAAGTTACTTCCTATTATGTATTAACCCCTATTACCACTGCCACGTATACAGTTAAACTGTCCAATAGCAATAATATTTATTTTACCACTGCTAACTATATGCAATTTTCTTTACTTAGCATGTATTTTATGTCTGTCTGTTGTCTTACGTGTACATATTCTTGTTTGGGGGCATGGTGGCACAGTGTATAGTGCTGTGGCTTCACAGAAAAATATCCCAGGTTCTAGTCGAGATCCGGAAAATTTCTGTGTGGAGTTTGCCTGTTTTCCCTGTTTTTGCTTGGGTTTACACCAGGTACTCCGGTTTCCTCCCACAGTCCAAAGATATGCAAGCTAGGTAAATTAGGGAGGGGAAATGCTAAATTGCCACCGACTTGCAATCTCATCTCATTCAGCATGCCTTGTTGTATAATCTGAATGACAATAAAGTTCACTCTGACTTTTTTCTAATTGATTAACTGTAAAAGTTCATACAAATGAGTGAGAGGGTTAGAGTTTGGGGTTTGTTATATAATATTTATCACTTTTGTCATTCATTCTTGCAGCTAACTAATTTGTGCAATTTCAGCCTGAAAAACACCCCCGCTGCTAGTATTACCATCTCATTTGGTCACCTGCTTTAGCCTGCTATACCACACTGTATATAGGTATACCTGCTTTAGCCTGCTATACCACACTGTATATAGGTTCTCATGTCTTTGCATCACAAGCCATAATGCTTTTGTCTGTCAACTTACGTCTATTTACAAGTGTTTCTTGATCTCCTGTCGTACTGTAGCTTTTCCCTGTTTCCATGTGCCCAGATATTTCAACATCAAATCGACTGCTCCGAAACATTTTCGTACTTGAAAACAGTCTCCCGGTGCATTTTTTTACATTGCTTACAGTCGCTTTAATCTAAACCACTGGCTTCAAATTAGGCAAGTAACATTGCTTTGATAACCAGTAATATTTCCCACATGCATTTGAATAAATGTATAGTACAAATGATTCACCTGTGTGAAAAATACAGTATGTGATGTGTGGTGTGATTGACAGCTGGGTATTTCAAGGCCAGGTTTACAAATATGTAAAGGAATAGAGTAGGTTAAATCCAGAAAAAAATACAGAAGCATATGTGTACCTGTGCTCACCACGTGTTGTAGGCTTGTGGTTAAGGAACCAGCCTTGCGACCGGAAGGTCCCCGGTTAGATTCCTAGTAACGCCAAGTCACAGCTGAAGTGCCCTTGGGCAAGGCACCTAACCCCCAGTTGCTGTGCAGGGCTGCTCACTGCTCCGGGCACGTGTGCTCAATTCACCTGTGTGTGTCTATGTGTGTGTTTCACTGCACGGATGGGTTAAATGCGGAGGACAAATTCTGCTGTGTGCAAACATAGTGGCAAAGTGGATCACTTTTACTTTCACTTTAGTTGTAACGAGTAGTTATTCGAGTTATTGTTGCCTTTCTATCATCTGGGGCAGTCGTAGGCTTGTGGTTTAGGAACCAGCCTTGCGACCGGAAGGTCCCTGGTTCGATTCCAAGTACCGACAAGTCATGGCTAAAGTGCCCTTGGGCAGGGCACCTAACCCCCAGTTGCTCCCCGGGCGCTGTGCTGGCTGCTCACTGTTACAATATCTTTTTCAGTAGGGATAATCTGAAACTGTCTTCAGTTATGTGTGCATCCAAATAAAAAGACCAGGAAAAGTATCAGATATATTGTTAAAAGGTTAATAATGAGTTAGTGCAGAGTGTACACGGGGAAGGTAGCAATAAGAGGAAAGAGAAACTCACCAGTGTCATTTTAAAGTGGTCTCGTGTGGCTGCATTATATAGTTCAATCTTGTTCCTGATCTCTTCATAACTGAGATGAGTCCGGAGGTTTTTCTCCTTCTCGACATCCTGAAAGAGAGATAAATACAGAGTAAATACCAAAGCTAAATCAATGGAGGAAAATGTTTATAAGGATAAAACATTATGTTAATACAGAACTATATTGTCTATATTGGCAAACAGCAGCACACACAACTATATAGATACTAACACATCACAACTGCCATCAACTGTCTATAAATGTTGCTTGAGAGGTGAGAGGTGACAAAAAACAAAATCCTCAAATACTCCATGTGAATCATATAGAGATACCAAGTGATTTCCAGTGATTAAAATGCTGTTTAAACAGTTTAAATTATACTTTTACTTATCAGTGAAAAAGTGGCAAAACTTAGTAATGGCAAAGTCATTACATTCATTATAATATTGGACACTCGTTGTTAGCTCTATAATCTAAAAAATAACTTGCCCAACCCATTAAAGAGTCATTACAAAACTATTCAAACATCCTTAAAGGAAAAAGAATGTTGCAACATCTTATTGTCCAAATTTGTGTTGTGTAATATCTACAGGGAGTTCTTCTGACATGATTTCTGATACACTGCACTGAGCAATGCTCATAATTAGAAGCTGATGATGAAAATTTATATTTGCACCCACGCACTGCCAGAATGTACCAGACATGCAATAAATCCATTATCTTCCGCTTAAACCACATGTGGTCACTGGCCAGCAGGTGCACACCCAGCAACCCTGGGTGCAAGAACAGTAACAACCTTAGACAGGGCGCCACTTCATTGTAGGGCACACACAATAGAGACACCAATTAAACGAGCATACATGTCTTTACAATGCAGGACGAGACCGTAGCACCCGGAGAAACTTCACATGAACACGGAGAGTACATGCAAACTCAACACAGAATGTCCTTCTTGCTGCACTATCTACTACCGACAGCCCTACCAACTGCGCCATCGTGCCACCGACAAGATGTGTACCTAAAATATTATACATTCCATAAAAGCCAAGTCTAAATAAATGTTAACTCTATAACACAAAGACCACATAGATTGTTTAGTTGAATTGGAACATAGAGGGGATTTCACTGTTCCTCATAAGCTAATACATATTAAGCAGAATATGTGTAAAAGAAAATGATGTTAGGAAAATGTATTTTTTACTGTTGCTTTATGGACTGTTACTGTCTGCAGCTGCAAGTTCACTCTGGTCTTACATGGTCATAAGACTGCAGAGAGAAGTAGCTCTGCTTTCATGAGCTGCACTGTTCAAAACAAAGCTTGAAAGCCTGTAGCACAGCTTAACACCTTATAAGGTGAAGTTCCTCTCTCAGGCAATATTGCCAACACATTGATACACAACGTCACTCACACTGTAGAGTAATGTTTAAACACTGTACCAGCCGTACAGCTGAGTTTTTTTTTAAATGCACTTATGTCTCTGCTGTAGGAGACATTCAGTAATTCCTCCCATGTCCCTTCATACTGAAGCCAAGTTATATTGAGAGTAAGGAAAAGGATCATACCCTTCTGATCGAAGCTCATATGCTGTGCTTAGCCGTGAAGCCGCACTGTACGGTATATTGTAGCTAGCACTGGGCATGGCGTTTCAACAATGCTAATTTTGTATCGGTTTTAACTTGACCCCACTTGCTAACTGAGTGATTCATAGTCGGATTAGCCTAATGGCAACGTGCTATTTAGGTGCACACCTAAGGTGTTATGTGACTATCTGTGTGTATTTGGGCCTTAGCAACATGTGCCGAGAGAGAGGAATATACATTGCCATTATCTGTACATTTAGTCTAAATTAGCAACAATTCACATAACTGGATTTAATAAAAGCTGTGACTCAACTTGTTAATGTAGGCAACATATTAGTCATCATCTTAGTAATATGTGACTCCGAGGTCTAAAATGGTGCTCTTCTCACACATGTAAGCCAGCATTAAATCTCAACACAACCCACATTAGCTTGGTTTCTATGCAGGCAATGGCAAACAAGAGTGAAAAGACACATTTACTGTATAACACACAGGCTTTTGTAATGAATGGATTCCAATACCACACAGACAGAGTGGGGCAATAAACTGTACCACAGGCTTTAGTATATTGAAAATGTTAAACAAAAGATGGTAAGCGCTCTATAAACATGCTCCACATGCTCCTTTTAGTGGATTTTAATGTACCGAATCTCAGCATATGAGAACTGTAGGTTGCACATTAGAGTGTGATGTGGAGACTAGAGACACAGAGAGCACCATTAATGTGATGTAGTGGGCTTTATGATGTGGGTCCTGTTGGCTCTCTCTTGGTGGCTCATTGTTTGGGCTGGACTGGAAACACTGTTTATATAAACTGGCTGGCCACGAATTAACTCAGTCAAGCTTGAAACTCAGACCTCCACGATAGTGTTGAAACTACTACAAAAATATACTGAATTAAACAAATAGCAGTGTGATCGCTTTCAGCTACATATCTGATGCTATGGCTCATTGTGCAACATGGACCTACATTTTATTTGATATAATGTGTCAGGGAAAAGCCGAAAGATGAAAAAATATTCTCATATACTGTCTACTTGAAGACATTATAACAAAACTAAAGTTTGATAAGCATACAGACTTGAACAACGTACAATTAAATTTTTATATATATATAGCATTTAGCAGACGCTCTTATCCAGAGCTTAGACATTTATTTGGAATGTCAGATCTAGTGCTTACAGGCATGAATTTAACACACCTAGGGCTAGGATACTGCCAGAAATTATCCATATTTTGATTTTGAGGGAAATTGTTTTCTGCATTTAACCCATCCAGGTGTGAACTCCTGGATATGTATGCTGCGCCTCAATGGGGAGCAGTTGGGGGTTGAGTGCCTTGCCGCATTTCAGCCATGACTTGCCTAGAGTGGGATCGAACCGACGATCTGCTGGACCCCATCCCTCTACCCTATGTATTTAGCCACAGCTGAGCTCAATCATTTATTATTATATGATAATAATACAAAATTTAAAGCTAGAATATTCCTACCATGCAAGAGTTCTCCTAAACGACACACAGCTTGTAGATAAGAAGGTAAATATAATGCCAAGTTATAAATACATGATGTGCAAAGTGAGCACCTGAGTCAAACTCTTCATTCTAATTTGAAAGACAGTCTAAGCTTCAGAATAATTTGCTGAAAAGAACTGTGCAACCAGGCTCCACCATCAAGTTGCCACAAGTTCCTGAAACATGACATACAAGAATACAACTGTTGGGCTGAACTTTGATGCTGTACATAAAAAGTAAAGGGTTAACTGCACTGCACAGCCAAGCATGACTAAGGCAAAACAAACACTCAGTCAGTGAGATAATGGCATAAAAATGGCAGCCCTGCCTCCCACGTTATGAGTTGCCGAATCCTCCCTCGCCTAGACACCGAAATCAGTGTAAGGAAAAGAATGAGAAGATTACTCAAACAACCACTAACAGACCTAAGCGTCCATCTCTCAAGCATAAACATCTATGTATCCATAACAAAGTTTATTACCTTGGGGAAATAAAGCTTAATCTTTGGTCCGCTTCATCACTAGTATAAAACAGGCCATGCGGCACCCATGCACTCAGTAAAGAAGGGATATGCCAAGCCACCATGTTTTGAAAGTTAGATGGGCTATCTTAGTGAATCTTAGAGTGTGTCATGCACATCATTCTCATATTAGTTAGACGTCAGTGGAACAGGATCTCTGGTCAAACTGGTTTGTTGGGACACTCCTGTTTGACAAAACCTCAGTACTTATCCTATGTCATCAAGCCTACTAGTAAATAAGCGAATCAGCAAAGTCTGAAATAGGCAGAGTATAATCTACTAGGTAGTTTTGGCTTATTTAGGGCATTCTTTTGTAAAGAGCTGCTTACATAGTCCAGACCTAAAACGACTGGAAAGGCAGCGCTTTGTACACTCTTTCCTCTCATGCTAGGAAAGGAAGTCCACAGTCACCACACCTTTCCGTCCAAGCAAATTCTTTATATAATTACTTTTTAATGTAATCAACTGAGTAAATGCAAAACAGTCCATGTGTTTAGATTCAGGCGGTCCTAACTGCAGTACTGCCAGCTTAATTTGATTTTACTGTATAGAAAAGCCATTTCTCATAGTTTGTTGCCAGTCATGGTTACTTAGCTGGAAATAACAAGACAACAAACAGTGAGGTACTGTAGATTAGTGTTTCTCATGTGTACTATGTTATTTAGAGGTGGCACAATGGCTAGTCCAGTCGCCTCACAAGAAGGACCCGGGTTTAATCCCTGGGTGGGATGACCCTGTCAGGAGTTTGTTTGCTCGCCCCATGTTCGTGTGGGTTTTATTTAAATGCTCTGGTGTTCTCTCGCATTCCAAAAAGATGCATGATAACTTTAATGGCATTTCTGTGTGTATGCCCTACAATGAAGTGGAGCCCTGTCTAGTTGATCCTGCCCTTGTGCCCAGGGGTGCCCAGTGGTCCCCGACTGGCCTGCAACCCAGAGTGGATTAAGTGTAAGATAATGAATGAATGAAAACGTAATTCCAGAAAGGTTAGAACAAATTACAAACTGTCAATAAAAATGGAATGCAATAATTTAGATGTCAACGTCAAACACTGATATTGGATTCACAAAAGAACATAGACAACATATCAACTGTCAAAAGTGAGACATTTTAAAATTTCATGCCAAATACTGGCTCATTTAACATTTCGTGACAGCAACACATCTGAGAAAAGTTGAGACAAAGCAATAAAAGGATGGTAAAGGTAAAGGTACAAAAAAGGAACAGCTGGAAGACCAATTGGCAACAGTATAAATATAGCATATTGGAGTGGCAGCGGCTCTCAGAAGTAAAGACGGGAAGAGGATCACCAATCCCTCTAATTCTGCACTGAGAAATAGTGAAGCGATATCAGAAAGAAGTTCGACAGTGTAAAAGTGCAAAGAGTTTGAACATATTAGCATCTACAACGCATAATATCATCAAAATATTCAGAGAATCTGAAAGAATCTCTGTGTGTAATGGTCAAGAGTGGCAAACCATACTGGGTGCCAGTAATCTTCGGCATGCTTATGTGTTTAAAATCACAAAATGGGCTAAAGGAATATTTCCAGAGAACATTACTGTGACCATAATTCACCTGCCATCCGCCAATGCCAGCTTAAACTGCATACGTCTTCTCTAGGCCAAGGCTCATTTAAAATGGACTGTGGCAAAGTGCAAAACTGTAATGTGGTCAGACAAATCAAAATTTGAAGTTCTTTATGGAAATCAGGCATGTTGTGTCATTCGGACTAAAGAGGAGAAGGACGACGCAATTTGTTATCAACGCTCAGTTCAGAAGCCTGCATCTCTGATGGCATGGGGTTGCATTAGTGCATGTGGCATGGGCAGCTTACACATCTGGAAGGACACCATCAAGGCTGAAATGTATAGCCAGGTTCTAGAGCAACATATGTTCCTATACAGAGGGAGACCTTGCATTTTACAACATGACAATGCCAAACCCATACTGCATCAATTACAGCATCATGGCTGCTTAGATGAAGGCTCCAGGTACTGAACCGGCCAGCCTGCAGTCCATCATAAAACGGAAGATACGACAAAAAAAGACCTAAAACCGTTGAGCAACTAGAATCCTACATTCGATAAGAATGGGTTAACATTCCTATCCCTCAACTTGAGAAACATGTACCCTCAGTCCCCAGACATTTACAGACTGTTGAGAAAAGGGTTGTTTCACAGTGGTAAACATGGCCTTGTCCCAACATTTTGTGTGTTATTGTTGACATTTTAAATCACCTAATTTTTCTTTTTAGATGATACATTTTCTCAGTTTAAACATTTGTTATGTCATCTATGTTCTGAATAAAATATGGATTTTTCAAACTTCCACATCATTTTTTATCATTTTGATTTACAATGTGTACGTTGTCCCAACTTTTCAGGAATTGGGTTTGTAATTGCCATTGGAATTATTAAAAAATTCCCAGGGCTGGGACTTAGAAACTCTGATGAACCTTTACGCAGAGGAACATATTTAAGTGTGCAAAGTTTCAGAATTTAAATTATGATAAACAAAATTTTTGCAAAGATTTGTTCCCTCAGGACAAAAATGTATCATTTGAATTTGTTGACTGGGTAAATGGAAATTCCATTATCATATTATTTTAAGTTTATTTATCTCATTCCCCTAATGCTGCACGTTTCGTTTTTTCAGTCTAATTATCATAGAGTGACACTATATAAAGAGAACACTGGGAATATCACCAACTGATGGGACAGATGTCTTATTATATCTCGGATTTAGTTTCTGTGAAACAGAAGAGGGGATCTCTCACATTTATCACCATTGTTTAATTATACATCATTCTCCCACCATTTTTTTACACCAACATCTTATAATTCTTCTGACTGTAGGTTACTCGCAACAACAGACTCAGTTTCTTTATTAAAGTCAGGACTGCTTGTACCCTGTACAGTCCTGGTGCATATGATAAGAGAGTCATTGCAAGAGAACAATTCAAATATCTGAGCTCCTCAGAGCTTAAGAGTGTACATAACAATCCAAAAACAATATACACTTCCTCACTGGAAACCTGGACCTATCAAGTACCTTACAGACATTTCCTTTTGACAAAAGGTTTTGGTTTTGATTTAGCAGGGGAAATTGGGTTTTTGATCAAGTGAATTCATACATCATACTTATGAGGCTACCATCTGCTGCATGTACGGTAACAGAAACGTTCTCAGAAAAGACTGGATGAAGACCGCTTTGAGTTTTACTGATTAGAAAGAAACTCTTTCATTTCTCTAGGTGGAGATTGAACACACACTCTTTGTGACAGCAAAGCTGAATCCAGTATTTCACAAACATACAAATAAACAGCTATATAGATAGTGTATTATCTATTTGGAACTCATCCAACAGGTTAAATATTAACAAGCGAGTAAAATCTTTAATTAACTACATAATTTCAAGAATCTCATAAGATAACGCATATCTGTACGTTACATATGGTTTACATATCTGTATACATTAAGGTTAAGCACTTTAAGCCTGCACATTAATCCTGCAGTTTTATTTTTTATTTTATAACTGTTTCAAAGTAGTTCACACCCAACAACTTAACTGACAGTTGAAACACATAATGGTTTAATGCATCAAGGGATGAAGAGAATGCTTAATTATTTTTATCGTTGCTAAAAATTAGTATAGGGATAACATTACCAATAGATCCTTAATCAAATAAAAACTGAGCAGATGGTACAGTTGAATGCCAAGTTCATGTATGATTAACAGGATGCGCTCAGTGTACACCATTACGCATGGAAATGATTAACCATGTAGTGAAGCCATGTATTGGAGTGGACTGGAGAAAGTGAGCACAAGAATCATAAAAGTACCATACCATAACACTATTTTTATAACAAATGTAAATAAAAAATAGCCTTACAAATACACTGACTATTAAAATAATACATTTCCTTAAATTCCATCTATTTTGTGATAGATTAATCTATACCCCCTTGGATATAAAGCTGATGAGATATAAAGAATGAGAGAGACCTTTGTTTAGTTGGACATATAAGATATCTTACGGCTCGCATCTACTGCGGTGCAAAGCTATGAGGTCATTCTCTGGAGCTGTATAAACAAGCCTGCTATCAGACACACACCAGGTGTTGCAACAGAATCCACACAATCCTATCGGGCAGATATCTCATTTCAAGGCCATTTCAAGGCCGTATTTCACCAAACTGTCGGCACTTTTCATGCACGGCCATCTGGGAACAAAGAACTTAGAGTATATGGAAACTTGTACTCAATACCTGAAAGCAACCACATTTATATGTTCAGGGTTTTCTTATCTCAGTGGATCTCTGGAGCAGTAGCAACAATGCATCAGTTTAGAGGGTCGCTTTTGTATGCAATTCAAGGATCCAAATCTTATTTTAAGATTCAAAAAGAAGTGATAAGGCAACATAATTAAGGGCAATAGCCTGTTGGCGCCACATATCCAAACTTTATAATGTCACATCATCAAAGAAACATTTAAAACCGTTTCTCTTGTGAAGGAACATTTTTAACAAAATACTGACAATTCAGGAGTTTAGACAAATAAGCAAAACAGTGAACCATAGTGACATTTTGATGTGTTTACCCTTTCCAGAGAACCTGCCACCAAAGTGAACTAAAACATACAGAATGATTACTTCTCACACACTAAGTCTCGATAAACTCCATGTAAACTGTACCGATAATAAAAAAAAGCAACAACACGAATAGTTATCATTCATTTTCTGTGCATGAACAAAACTGAGATGTGATTTTGAGCCTCTGTAACAACCAAAATCAAACAAGCAACATATAAAGTGTGATTTTGCTGAATTCTGTGTAAAACAGGTAGGATGATACCTGAGAAATAGAGAGTGTTAATTGCCTAATGCTAATTAGCATATTTGTTGGAACAGTTTGGCGACGGTCACTTCCTACATCAATATGACTGCACACCAGTTCACAAATGCAAGTACCATAAAGACCTGGATGAGTGGGTTTGGTGTGTAAGATCTTGACAAGCCTGCACAGCAACCTGACCTCAACCCAAGAGAACACATTTGGGATGAATGAGAGTGTACACTGCTACGAAAAATTGTGAAAAGCCTTTCTGAAAGAGTTAAAGCTGTTATAAGCCACCCTATGGTTTACGAATTAAATGTTGCTCAAATTAATTTGCGCGTCTTACGGTTTTAGGCATTTTCTGTGACTCCTTATTACTCTTCTTTCCATAACTCACAATACAGGTGCTTCCTAATAAGCAATAAGTTGATAATTCTTTATCTGGTCTGACTTCTGCAGCTGTCTTCTAACCCAATGGTGGGCAATCCTGGTCCTGAAGTGCCGAAGTCCTACACAGTTTTAGGTTTTTCGTGCTCAAGTACACCTGATTCAACTCAGCTGTTAATTGCCTGGTTCAATATGTTTGTTAGAACAGAGAAATCTGCAAACTGTGCAGGACGTCGGCACTCCAGGAACCTACCTCTGTTCTAACCTCTCCCATGGCAACTTCAAAGGAATGTTGAGATATGGACTATAGGCTACACTTCGCCCGTGGCGGTTCCACGTGAGGGTGGTAATTATATCCCTGCTTCTAAAAACTGCATCCAGACACTACACAAGGCTCTGCAGTTCAGTACGCATGAATGAGACCACAGTGTGAGGACTGGAACAGTTTTAACCTCAGGGCAGCTGAACATCAAATCTCCTCAGAATATTCACTAAAAATCACAGGGTTTTAAAACTGAAGATCTCTAGAAGCGTAACAGAGATTAAATTTTTTTTTTTTTTTTGAATATTGTTGCATCGCACATGTAATTTCAATGCATACACACACCTGGCCTATCATTAAATTGCTCACCTGCTCTGTGTTGCACAAGAATTGCCAAAAAGCGGATCATCAGAATCAGCAGCAGAGTTAAAATAATCTAAATAATTTGAAAAACAAAGGGTTGGATATTTCATACATATTTTCACATTTCCAACTCCAAATTACAACAAGGTTTATTTGAAATCATGTTAATACAGCAAACTATTAGACTGCTGATCTGCAAATCAGCTTTACATAATGGGGAAGTACTTTCTATTGTCACAGAACTGTAAAGCAGAACTTATGAAAGAGGATATGTATTTACACGACATGGAGAGCACAACACCATCTGAGTTCAATGAGATCCACCCAGCACCCAGAGACCAATGTACATGTAGACACATAAGCACTTCAGAGGTTATGCTTTAAAAAGCAGGCATTAAATGAAAGGAACACACCTCTGTCTCCAAGATACATTTAAAATACAATATTACTGAGAGTAAGCATGGAACAAATTAAAATAAATATATAAGCTCTGCTAAACCTGCATAAACTGCCCTTATTGTGGTTGCTTTAAAAATTAACTTGTATTTGAACTTTTTAAATTAATCTTTCAAAGACTTTCAAAGTCCTGCGTTACTCCTTATAAATTTCACAAGAGTGTGGTAAGTAAGAACTTTGATCTACCTTTACAATTTCATGTTTTCTATCATCTTTTCACAAGATGGATATAATCAATCCTAAATTAGCCATTTAGTAGTCAGTTTGGGGCAGTCGTAGGCTTGTGGTTAGGGAACCAGCCTTGCGACCGGAAGGCCCCTGGTTCGATTCCAAGTAGCGACAAGTCATGGCTGAAGTGCCCTTGGGCAAGGAACCTAACCCCCAGTTGCTCCCCAAGCGCTGTGATGGCTGTTCTCTGTTCCGGGCACGTGTGCTCACTTCACCAGTGTGTGTGTATTTGTGTGTTTCACTGCACGGATGGGTTAAATGCAG
>JAOUQT010000013.1:4338918-4348984 GCA_025769995.1 Xyliphius kryptos | reverse complement strand
ATGTTTTAGATCTGAGTTTTTTCTACAGAATAAAATGTCTGAATGACATCATCCCAGACTGGTGATTCCATACTTTTTGCCAGGGGTTGTATAAAGTCTTGTTGATGTGAGAGGTCAGGAGAATGTGATGACTGGTTTAAAAATACGGAAAGGCAAAAGTAACTCAAATAACCACTCAATACAAACAAGGAATAACATCTCCGTTGAACATATGCCATGAAGAATTAAGGTAATTGTGAAGGTAAAAGGGCATGCCCAGTGTATAGTGTACAAACTAGAATGTTCTAGTTACTCAGTAGGAAATACTCACCAATCGAGCAGTCTCAGCTTTTTCCTCATCAGCACCATGTTTAAAGATGTTCACTGGAGCCATTGATAAAGAGGCCTGTCAAATGTCACAATTACATGTGCATGCGTTATAGGCAGTTTCAACTATGCCATATATTTTCTAATTAAATTCTATTTGACATTAAAATCCAAAACATATAAACAGTGTACAGACTTATAAAGTCTTATGGGAGCAGAAGAACCTCATGGATAATTAACCACAATACTGTATAGAAATACAGAATATACAAGTATGCTGCATACAAGTTTATACAAACCCCATTTCACAGAAAGTTGGGGCACGTTCTAAACACACAATAAAATCTAAAAACAATAATCTGTTAAATCATTTAAACTTTTATAAAACTTAATGTATTTTAAAACCTTGAAGAAAAACATTGGTATGCTAGCAAAACACTGAATTTGGGAGAGAAGCCTAAGAAAATTTAAAATGTTATAACACTGTTCAAGAAATAGCAGCTTAAAATGTAAAAGATTGAGAATCCACCAAAAACTTGGTCATTGCAAGCAAGACTGGCTTCACAACGTTGCAAAGATTACGCTTATTTAAAAAAAATTTAGGGAAAACTATGTGTCCATCAAGGACAATGACAGTATTGTTTGAGCAACCCTGCCCTCCATGAGTACACTGGTCCTGACATCATCTGAGGACTGAAAGACAGTGGATCGGACACTACAGAGATGCAGTACATCAGACTGCGTTCATGACTCCATGTACAAGTACACAAGTCAGATGATATTTGATGCAGATAATTTCAAGTAAAAAAAATAAAAATATTAATACTATTTATTTTGGCAAAAAAAAATGTATGCATCCAAAACAAACTAAAGTGTGTTTTGGTATAAGAAGATATATGAGCCATTATAATTCTGTGTTACTAATTGTGCTATTATTAATATAAAAATAAGAAAAACAACATTGTTATCTATATTTAACATAAATTTAATATTAATTTATGATACTTATTTACTGAAGAGATCGTTAAGGTTACGGACGCTGAACCCGCAGCGTCTTCGCTTGCGCTGTGACTCCGCCCCCTTCTCTTCCCCATAGAAAGTACTAGAAAGCTCAGTTACTGCGGTTCAACATGGAGCTACTTTACTAATAACCACTAATAACTGAATACAAAGCATTATTAAAATACTACATATCAAATATTTATATTTAACTACTGAAACATAAAAGCTTTAAAAACGTAAAAATGAGCAAGCATCACTGACTAGCATGCTACATCACCGTATTAGCTAATAAGCAGTGAAGCATTAACACAATAGATACAGACAGACAGCGTTAACTTTGCCGCCAACTTTCAGCATATATTTAATTTTATTAACAGCATCATATGGAACAAAGTATAAAATACCATTGTGAAACTGAGATATTTATAAGTTCGTGTTAGCATCCACTATTTAGGGTGTTTTCCCGGCTACCAGCTAGCGTTAATCGGTAGCTGACATGTGCGCGTGTTTGAATCAGGGTGTCGTCTTGTTTAATCTTTACACTCTGAGCATTTCACACACTTTAGGTATATTATACTTATACTTCATTTAATAACATGTATATACAAACGTAACAAATACAACATGTGTATATTACTTTTAACAGACACCTACCATGGCTGCTACTGATAAAAGCCGCACACACCGGAAAGGGGAAAAACTGCAGCCCTTCAAACGCCAAAGAAGGTACAGAGGCAATATAATTTTTTTTCCTACCCATATTCCAAAAAAGCCCGCCTTCTACATTACGATTTGTCAATTCTCCGGCAATTGATTGGCTTGTAGTCATTAGTGTTTGTTTTCATTGGATGAACTCTTGCGACTTACAGCTAAAAAGGCGAATTAATGCCCAAAGCAAATGAATACAGGTGCAGAAACAACGATATTTTTATTTTTATTTTATTTTCAAATTAAAAGCTCCATGAAAGCGTGTGTATTATATTTGTTCGAAATATATGTTGATGTTGACTAAATTAAATAAATTATATTAAATCAGAACGATCACATAAAATAATTTTGGTTGATTTGATCAATTCAATTCCGTTTATCTCTATAGTGTTTTTTACAATGGAATATAGTCGTCACAATGAAGCTTCACATATGTTATATTTTTTAGGAAACACTGAACAAAACAAAATAATAATAATAATAATAATAATAATAATAAGTTGGACTTATTAAACAATCACTAAAGTTGAATGAACCAACGAACAAATGAATGCAGAATGAATGAATGAATGAATGAATGAATGGTTGCTTCCTGTCTGGCTGAATGAATGATGCATGATGAACAAATGAACAAGCAAACAGTTCATGATAAACAAATGAATGATTACTCTTATCCCAATGATATGTTTTAGACTGCATTGTGAATAATCCTCAATAATTCAAATTCATCAGATATGTGTACCCATTGTGAAGTAGCCCCTGTTTAGTTAGTAAGCAACACATTCTACGTACAAGTATGATGCTACACTACAATACCTCAAGTGCATAGAGCAGGTAATGGGTGGAGCTTTGCCGGTGTCAGTTGGGCGGGACCAACAACAGGTGAAATACACAGGGAAAGAATACAGAGAGCACGAGTCTGTGTGGAGAAAGAATTAGAATAGTTTCAGCATAGATTAAATGCGTTTTTGTAGCTGTTCAGTTTCCACTAATATTTCTGGGAATGCCAAGGAACGGTGTGCCTACTAAAAAAGCTGAATTGACAGATTAGACAGAGAATAGATAATAGACATAGAGCATCATAGGTCTTGCCTCCACTACTATTCAAGCATCAGTACTGAACATTAGACTTGATGTGCAAGTCTGACCATGCAGCCAGCTGGACTGGAGCAAGAAGACAGCTTCGATTTCTTGTTCAAGATTATTTTAATCGGAGACACAGATGTTGGCAAAACATCTGTGATTCAAAGATTTAAGACCGGGAACTTTTCTGAGAAGCAGCAGAGCACTATCGGAGTGGACTTCATTGTCCGAACCCTCAACATCCAGGGCAGAAAAGTAAAGGTCGGTTTTAATCATTATGTGTTGTATTAATGACAGTTATGCTGCTGTTTATTGGAAATGACACAACTCCACTAGAGAAACCTGTTTTCCCAGTTAGATATTAGACACCATTAAGATGGATCTTTTCATGACAAAGTCATTAGAACGGGAAAGAAACCAGTTCGGCGAGCATTACTCAGCGCACAACTAGCATTACAGGTTTGCCTGAACACCCATCTTACATTATTGTCCTTGCACCTTAAGGTCTCTTAGCTGACCACTCTTTCTGCTATCATTAAGCAGGATCATGTATCATGGTTACAGGTATTAGTAAGCTGTATAAGAATGATAAGAGGTCCATCTTTTGGCAATGAGTTATATAATGCTTCATTGTTTACCTGCTTGCCTATGGTGCTGTATTAACATTCAGGGACTGAAAGAGCGGAATCTATGGCATGCTGTACAGGAATAAAAACTCTGACATTAGTGAAAGTGTGACCTTGTCTCTCACCTATAGCACACGATAGAGGCTAATGATGCTACACATTACAAGACTATTCTTTTAAAATAGTTTCACATTTAGGATTCATATATATCCAAATTCCACACCATTCACATTTCATAACCTTTTTGAATAAATGAAAGTTATCAAACTGTCAAAGAATTGAATTTGCTCATGGAAGCAGTATTCATAAATGCATAGAATGCCTTGTTTAAGTGGCTTTCCCCATCTATATCTTAAATGCAGTATTAATAGAATAAATATAATTTTAAAGAGTTCATGAGAATGTTGTTAATTCACTCAGGGAAGTATTATATTATTTAGAGATTTTCCATGTAGTATAAATTTAAAAATACACATATGAGTTCAGGAACTCTATGCCAGCCAGTTTAAAGTTTAAAGGTTTAGATGGTAGCACCTACATAGACAAAAGGCCCATCATACATATGAATGGCTTATATTTAAAAATAATTCTGATATAGTAGGACATTGTACATTCAAATGTAGCTTTGTATAAAAACACAAGCATATCTAATGGTATGGACGGATGAAACTGCTGTGCAGGCTGCAGGTGTGTTCTGTTGCTATAGCACAGCAGATCTTAAGAGAGCTGCACAGTCTCTATGGGATGTTAAACATGAAGCAGTGATTCATATCGCTTTACCTTTAGTGGTGTTGCTTAATATGCATATTTCAAAGTACTGCTAGCATTTGTATAAAAGTGTAAAATTTTAAGCAACATTCTATTAGGACCTTCTGAATGATTTTAGCCCAGGTGCCCATCTTGAAAAGGTCTGTGCAGAGCTTAAAATAAAAAATTAATAAATAAAATAAATGTTTCTTTGATGGTTCAAATGTCTTCTTGATTGTTATGTTCTTTATGGTCACTGAAACTGAATATATCTTCCAAATGATTGACTAAAAAAGAATGACAAGACCCTGGAACATGAAAGTACTGTAGAATAAAGGTGAAATTTAAAACAAGGACCAAGACGTTATGGAGAGATCTGTTTCCTTTTTATATTTTGACTTTAGCTTTAGATCGTACCTAACTACACAGCTGAGTCAGTTCATAGTTTGGTCAATTGTTTGCACTCGGTTGTACCAGGGGCTGTTAATTGTATCATCATATTAAAATCTACACTAGGCATGTCATTTACTGAAAGTACTACAAGTACAGTTTTTTTAGTTGAGGTCATAATTTATCAATTGGTTCTATTCTACATGTATGACATGGAGTCGAGCTATGTCTCATTCTTTAGTAGAGAGAAACTGCTCAACACATGAGATGTCCCATTCAGACCCCTGGGAGACCCCTGTCTGCAGGCGATTTCTTCCTAATGTAAAACAATTTAAAGCCATTGATGCTCTTCCAAAAGAACTCTCCTTTAGGAGCGATGAAACTGCTAGTACTTTTGCTTCTCATTTTGTTTCTTGTCACACATCTTGCCACCTAAAATTCAACAATTCAAATCTGGAGGGGGGGAAACAAATAAAATGCCAAGCACTGGATGGTCAAAACTGCTTCTTCTGAGCGTGGCAGAGATCAAGATTTTCTCCAGGAAGCGTCAAGATTTGATGCTGACTTGAATATCCAAATCATGATTACAGAGCATGATGACACAAAGCTTATGACCAGGATATTTGGAGGAAGATTTAATTGCCCTTGAGGTCTAATGTCATCTACCATGCCTCATAAAGCTGAGAAATTGCTACCGTAGTCTCACTCGGAAGACAAGCTAGTAGACATAGAGGGGAAAAAATGATTGGGTCTTGAGTTTTCATAGAGTTCTTCTATTCAAACTATCGGAGATCCACTCTATGGATGTGAATAGACTTCAGGAACTGGGTATCAACAAATAATCCAACAAAACCAGGTTGGAAAATCAGTTGCTTGAACACTTTCCATTAGCACAAGCACAGAATGATAGAAAAATGGATTTATTTGTTGATACCCAGCTCCTGAAGTCGATTCAAATCTATAGAGTGGATCCTGGATAAATAGAAGAACTCCAGAATCAAATAATTGTTCAATGTACCATGTGTGAATGCTTTGAAGATGATGGTGTTGTGGCTCCTGCTTTTCTCAGGAAAGGACTCTTCACAGTTGGTGCTCTTTATAATCTTGACTACAACCCAAGTGCAAGAACTTTTGTAATGTCCTTTTATGGGTTCTGGAATCAGCATTTTAATATCCAACCAAGGAAGAGTCTGGTATACGGAGATCAGCCATACTGATACCACATGACCTTCCTGACAGTTATTCCACAGCCCCAGTCACACTTGTTTCACTGACAGTGTGTAATGTATGCCCAGCTAGACACTTACTGGGGATGCAAGAGCAGAGGAACACAAATTGGTCTTTGAAATTCCTGGATGATTTCAAAGGTTTAGTAACACTTGATGAATCGGGTGAGGGTTGCGTCAGGAAGGACATCTGGCGTAAAACATGTGCCAGATCCAAATTCGAGGGACTCGATGTGGCGACCCCTGGTGACAGGGAAAAAGCCGAAAGATGAGAGAGAGAAACACTTGATGAATCTATGGTTGATATTATGCTCATATTAGAAAATACAGGAAAGAAAAAATAGAAAGACTTGGTACTTGCAGCAAATCCATCCATAACCCAATCAAAAAAAATAATAATAGCTAAATATGGAAAGAAGATGGAAATGAATCAAAACAATGTGACACTATTTGGTCAGCTGTATATTGCAATGCAAGCCGTGAGAGTGACTTAAGTAACTTCTTTGCCTATGAAGTACAGTACTTCCCTCTCAGACTTTGATACGCTTCACCTGCCAGGCTCAAAACCAATCACTCGCATGACACACACATCACAACTAAACACAATTTTACCTTAATGGAGGAGGGGGTAAATCAGACCCTGTTCCTGCTCTGAAATAAAACCTAATTACATTTGGCTGTGAGATGACAATACTACCCCTTGAGTTGGTACAAAATAAGTTAGATTTCCGTCCATTATTTATATACCAGTAAAAAGACAATTTATTACATAACGGGCATTAAAATATTAGCCCTTAGGTTGTGATGCAAAAAAAAAACTAGAAAGAACGACTATCCGAGTCTCAAGAAGCTGCAGAAGATTCTCAAAGATGCTTAGTAAAATGTTCTAATGGCCAAATAAAACTGTACTAATTAAACCCAAGACATATAGGACAAAATGCAGAGGGGGTTGTGTCCAGTGCATGATTATACTTGATATTGAATTAAAGAGAATGAGAATGCTATCCAGGAAGTGGGGAAGGGCCGTGTTTGCTTGCCGTGCAGAGCATTGTCATGTGTTAAAAGAGAGTACAGTTTTTTTGCATCTGTGTCTCTGCTCTGTCATTTCACTTCTAAAAAAATAGACCACAGACCTTAGATTGTTTGTATAAAACTAATTATTCAACTAAATATCCTATTTTTTTGACTCTTGTCCACCTACCTCCCCATTCAGGGTAAAACATTTGACACTGGCACCATTAAGGGGCTAGATCTATATAACTAATATATTTCAGGGGCTTTTCATTTGATTATGCTTGCAGATTCTCATGATACACTCAGTCTAACTCTGCATCCTTTGTCACAGATGCAGGTTTGGGACACGGCAGGACAGGAGCGTTTCCGCACCATCACACAGAGCTACTATCGCAGCGCACATGCAGCTATGATTACCTATGATATAACCCGCAGATCCACATTCGGCTCTATACCGCAGTGGATCCAAGAGATGGAACAGTATGGAGCTGCCAATGTCCTACTTGCCCTCATTGGTAAACACTGAAATGTTGATTTAGCATAACAGATTAGCACATTTTAACTTTACCCAACTGCCTTTTGTTAAAATGTAAAGAATTCTTATATCCAGAGTAAGATGAGTAATCCAGTGTATGGTTTACTCTTGGTCTACACTGAACTAACTAACTTTCTCTTACTACTTCAAGCCACGGCAACACAAATTCACTCTCATGAGCACTGTATGGTGTAAATTTGAAAGACAATAAAGTCTAAGTCTAATGACAGCATGCAGACATCAGAAACTGACTCCACAAAATGGCGGACACCCTTCATATGTAACTTTTCTCTCATTTATATATCTGAGCAGTTGAGGGTTAAGGGTCTTCACCGGGAACCCAGCAGAGACATAATGGCAGTGGTGGAATTTGAATCATTACCTTTGGATCAGCAGTCCAACATTTTATCCACTGGGGCACCATGGTATTACTAGTAAACCAAGGGTATAGGAACTGTCAATGCACACAGCTGCCAATGTTCTGTTCTTGCTTCTTGGAAGCACATGAGACCAGCCACTATGTGACCTACTGGTCATGGCCAACACCTCATATGAAAACAGATTGTGAGGAAACCACCAAATGGTGAATAGTAAACTTATGCCACCTGCGATGTGTTCAGTGTACATCAGTGTAAACATTGACTCTAATATACAATAAGCTTGTGTTTGACAGATCATCAGACAGACTATCTCTTCTCACTTGCAGGTAACAAGTGTGACCTGGAGTCCGAGAGGGAGGTCGATTTCGATGAAGCATGCACATTATCGAAGCAGAAAGGAATTGTAGTAGCACTGGAAACCTCAGCAAAGGAATCCCACAATGTGGATCAGGCTTTCATCGTGATGGCTAATGAGCTACTGGCGAGCATCGGACTAGCTGTAAAGGAAGACAGTTATCAAATGGATTCTTCACACATATTACTGCGTAACAACACCAAAACCATCAACACTCCCACTAAAACGGTGGAGAAGAAATCATGCGATTGCTAACACTGGACTAACAGAGTTTACTTATTAAATATTTAGTATGTCCCTATTACATCCAGTATAGCCATTAATTACACAAATAGCTTTTAGTCAGACTCTGTACTTTTACTAGAAAGCAGCCCCAAAACAGGTGTGTTTAAAAAGAATAGCAGTTTTTTAAAAAACATGAATTAAGTACAAAATCTTTATAATGGTTTATATTTCCATGCATTAGGAACATTACACACTGTTTTCTAAATCAAAACATAATGGGAAATGTTAATTTTTTTAACTACTTTACAGAAAATAACAAAAAATGAACATTGGGCTGTTTAAAAAAATAGCAGTGTCTGCATTTACCTTTACAAACTTTTTTATGATTTATTATTCCTGTCAATCACCAACCTAAAGTTTAGTTCAGTATAACCACAGTTTCTTTAGAACTGCTTCTTATCTGTGTTGTATAGAGTCGACCAACTGTTGCCACCTGTCAACTTGTATTCCAGTCCAGGATGATTTGACCTCATCCTACAATACAGTTGCATTTCCTGGTTTTGCCTCAGAAATGGTATCGTTGATGTCACCCCACAAGTTTACTATCGGATTAAGGTCCAGGGATTGTGGCTGGATACTCCATAACCTCAATTTTGTAGGTTTTATGTTATGGAAACAAAGATTTTGTTTACTGGTGTGTTTGTGGTGGTTGTATTGTTGAAGTAGCCATTTCCTCTTCAGCGTAAGGCAACATGACCTCATAATTATTCTGATACATGCAAACTGGTCCATGATCCCTGGTATGTGGTAAATAGACCCAGCAACATAGTAAGAGAAACATGCGAAAATCGTACCATGCATCACTGTTCTCAGAGTGCACTGTGGCTTGAATTTAGAGATAGGGGGTTGTCTGACAAACTGTCTGCGGCCCTTGGACCCAAAAAGAAGATTTAAAGTTTCATCAGTCAACAAAATCTTTTTAGGCCAGCTGATGTGTTCTTTGGCAAATTGTATCCGCTACAGTACATGCCTTTTTTTAACTGTGGGACTTTGCAGGGATTTCTTGCTAATAGATTAGCTTCACAAAGTCGTCTTCAAACTCACAGTACTCACAGGTAACTTAGGACTGTCTTTGATCATCCTGGAGCTGATCATTGGCTGAGCCTTTGCCATTCTGGCTATTCTTCAATCTTATTCGAATGGTAGTCCTCCGTTTTCTCCAACATCGCCCGGGGCAGTCGTAGGCTTATGGTTAAGGAACCTTGTGGTGAAGGTCCCTGGTTCGATTCCAAGTAGCGACAAGTCATGGCTGAAGTGCCCTTGGGCAAGGCACCTGACCCCCAGTTGCTCCCTGGGCACTCTGCTGGCTGCTCACTGATCCAGGCACGTGTTCTCACTTCACCTGTGTGTGTGTATTTGTGTGTTTCACTGCACGGATGGGTTAAATGCAGAGGACCAATTCCGCTGTG
>JAOUQT010000013.1:4300417-4312196 GCA_025769995.1 Xyliphius kryptos | reverse complement strand
GCCCTATGGACAGATGAGACAAAAATAAAACTTTCTAGCAAGGCACATGACATGTTCACAGATGGAAAAAATTAAGCATATCAAGAAAGGAACACTGTTCCTACTGTAAAACATGGAGGAGGCTCTGTTGTGTTCTTGCTTAGGGTGTCTTGAATCTGTGCAGGGTACAATGAAATCACAAGACTATCAAGGAAATCTAGAGAGAAATGTGTTTGACTATTCTGAAGTAGCCTTTTATGAGCCCTGACCTAAATTCTATTGAGCATCTTTGAAAGGAGCTGAAACATGCTGTCTGGAAAAGGCACCCTTCAAACCTGTGACAACTGGAGCAGTTTGCTCAAAAGGAGTGGGCCAAAATACCTGCTGAGAGGTGCAGAAGTCTCATTAACAAATATAGGAATTGTCTGATTGCAGGGATTGCCTCAAAAGGTTGTGCAAAAAATATTAAGTTAAGGGTACCATCATTTCTGTCCAGGCCTGTTTCAGTAGTTTATTTATTTTTTTATTAAATCAGTTGAAGCACGGTTGAAAAGCAATGACTTTTATTTGTTCATGTTGTGCTCTGTTTAAATCAATCCACCCTCAGTAACTATTTTATGCCTAGAAAACCATATTTTTATGCATAAATGCAGATTTAAGAGTTGTTACATTGAAGATAGATAGTTGTATAACAGAATAAATGCATTTACTAACCCAGTGTGGCTCCAAACACCATGTCGATCAGTGGCAAACAACAAGCACACCCAGCAATACATTTTTCAGTGTTTCTCTGAGCCTGTGGTACCACTCGTGATTTGTGGACTGAAAGTGGCAGATAAATCCTTTCTCCAGTTGTGACAGGCTTGCTAGTTTTGGAGTTGCCCAACCTTTCTTAATGATGTCCAGCTTTTCTCGAAAATTGCTTTGACAATAAACGTCCAACATATCCATTTCTTCTCCTCCCTCATTCATTGTGGGTTGAAAAAACAGCCATCTCTGGCTAGTACACTACTGAATCAAAGTGTGTGAACATGCTGGCGTTACCGTACGCCTGCTAGAGGACCTTGGTGTCGCCAACTTAAAATCTGATAGATTGAAGCAACAGATTGATCTACACTTATTTTACGCTACAGGGCCTACAGAACTGATTGTGGCCTCCAGACAGGTTTCTTTGTTCCTGGCAAAAAATGATGGCTGAAATGTGATCAGTTAAATGCTTCAATATGAAACTACACATGTAGAAATAGCGCAACCATGGGAAAAGCTATGAAAAGAACCAAAAAGACCATTTGGAATTATTTATCAAGTATTCATGGATAAAATATAATTAACATCAGTCTGTGATTCAGATATTTTTTTGGCCAGCAGAGAAAGCCTTGCAGGCCTTGCAGGCCATCCACTGTGTTCCCCAGAGGGTATAGATAATTCCTAATCTAACCAAATTATTATGATTGCAAACACAAACGTGTCCTTGTGTGTGTGCCCAGTATCACAACAAGTATTTCTTTAAAAATCCAGGCTTGTGCAAGAGATCTTGCGTAGGTACTTTCCACGTCATTTTACTGAGTATTCACCATTTATAATTTGTTGCCAACATTAATTTCCCTTAACAATAAAACACATATTGCAAATGTTTTATAACAAGGAATAACAACACTGAGATCAGCAAAACTAATACAGAAGCAGCCTACAAATGTAAACAATTTGTAGTCCAGCGTCTACAAATCCACAAATATTTGAGGGAATGGTTAGAAATTAATGGCTTTCTTACTGGAATGAGCCATTCCCTAGCCATTACCTTTGTCAATCAGTTGTCTCCAGCGCTTGGCCCATTCAGTCAACTGTTGTGCATATGCCTTTTCTATGCGAGCACGCTCATGAATACAGTTCATCAAGTCATTACATAGGCGATTTCCATCATCCACCCGCTTTACAGCTCGTTTATAATTCCCAATCTGGATCACAGAAAAAAAAACCCAGCAATGTAACGTCTAATTGTAGACCAAAAATGTTATATTCATAAAGGTATATAGTGCAGTACAGTATTACCTCCCAAAAACTGTCACTGGAGACATCAGTCAAAGAGTCAGTGTAGTCAGACATGGCTATCTTCTATAATCTGAAAGAGAAACAAAACATTTCATTTAGTTTGTACATTTGTGATCTGACATAACTTTCCTTTTTTAAAGGAATGATAGAATGGTATTAAACAAAGAGTCACTTGTGCCACAATCTAACTAGTGTTTAATTCAACCTACAACTATGTGCTATGTGAAAATATGTATATTCCTATCAATTTCAGTTGATCAGTTCGAAAATCATAACATGTATACAACAATGTCCAGTGAAACAATGTCCAGTGAATTACTTACATCTGTAAACCACCATTCTAAATTTATTACCTTCCGTAAGACAATTATTGCCATGCGACAAAATATCTGTTGCAGCAATACCAATACTTCCTATATAATACACATATCAACTACATTACTACAACAGGTACTAATTAGTCGTGCTATATGAAGTCTCCACTTGTTTAAACATATTTAATTTGGCTAAAACAGTGTTCAGTATCGCAAATGTTTTTGTGTCGTGAAAAAATAAACGGGCAGAAAGCCATCAAATGCAGACAGGAAAGAATACTTAACTTTTTTTTAAATTTTGGTTAAATTTACTTTTATGTACAGTGCAATAAACTTGAAACATAAAAGTGCTCATGCAGCAAATGTTTTATATTTTTTATATTTTAAAGTTACTAAACCATGGTGTGTTTAGAAAAAACACCATGTGGAAACAAGCGGCAATGTAATTTTAACATACATGAACAATTTGGATCTTTACAAAAGAATCAGTAACTGCCTCCTGAGTATCGGCACACTCTACAACCCATTCCAATACTGTGACTAAGTGATACTGTACCAGTATAAGTGTTTCATCACTAGTTTCAAATGAAATAATGTGGCATTTAATTTAACAAAAACAGCACAAGAAAATGCTTCTAAAATGCTATTGATATTCACAGATTCTGTCTTTGAGTTCTACATATACAAGTATTATACATATTGGTAATAGCGGGTAATATAATACCAGATAAGAAACAAAAAAAATAATGAAGTGAAACAAAATGTGAGTTGCAGCATCCCACAAAATATCTCAGGAAATCTGGTATGTGTCAAAGTATGTCGTAGTTTCCAGGGTATGAAATTTAAGGTCTGAGTTTTACATTACACAATTTTGGTTAGTGAAATGTTCTAGCCGTGATTTAAGCTTTGAATATTATTCATTAGGTGGAAGTACTGTAAGAAGAAGGTGGAAGAAACTGTACTTAAAAGTGGAATGCAATCATTTACAAATGTCAAAAAGTGATATTGTATTCACAATAAAAACAGACAAAATATCAAATGTCCAACATCTTGAAATTTCATGTCAAATATTGGCTCATTTAAAATTTCTTGGCAGCAACACATCTCAAAAAAGTTGGGAAAAAGCCATGTTTACCACTGTGGTTTTTTTCTTCCCCAACCCCCCTTTTTTCTGTAAATGTCCGTGGACTGAGGATACTTAAGTTGCTTAAGTTGTGGGATAGTAATGTTAACCCATTTATTGTAGGATTCCATTTGCTCAACTGTTTTAGGCCTTTTTTGTTGCATCTTCCATTTTATGATGTGCCAAAAGTTTTCTATCTGGACTGCAGGCTTGCCAGTTCAGTACCCGGACCCTTCTTCTACAGAGCCATGATGCTGGAATTGATGCTGTATGCGGTTTGGCATTGTTATGTTAAAAAATGCAAGATCTTCTCTGAAAGAGACTTTGTCTGGATGGGAGAACCTGAATATATACTTTTCAGCATTGATGGTGTCCTTCCAGGTGTCCCATGCCACATGCACTGATGCAGGCCCACACCATCAGAGATGTAGGCTTCTGAGCTAAACGCTGAAAACAACATCAGATTTTTATGTCTGACCACAGAACGGTTTTTCATTTTGCCACAGTCCATTTTAAATGAGCCTTGGCCCAGAGAAAACGTCTGAGCTTCTGGATCTTGTTTAGATTTGGCTTCTTCTTTGAACTATAGAGTTTTAGCTAGCAACGGCGGATGGCACGGTGAATTGTGTTCACAGAAAATGCTCTCTGGAAATAATCTTGAGCCCATTTTGTGATTTCCAATACAGAAGCCTGCCTGTATGTGACGCAGTGCCGTCTAAGGGCCCAAAGATCACAGCCACTCAGTATGGTTTTCTGCCCTTTGACCCTCACACACAAACATTCTTTCAGATTCTCTGAATCTTTTGATGATATTAAGCACGGTATATGATATGTTCAAACTCTTTGCAATTTTACACTGTCAAACTCCTTTCTGATATTGCTCCACTATTTGTCACCGCAGAATTAGAGGGATTGGTGATCCTCTTCCCATCTTTACTTCGGAGAGTCGCTGCCACTCCAGAACGCTCTTTTTATACCCAGTCATATTAAATCACCTATTGCCAATTGACCTAATGAGTTGCAATTGTCTGTCCTTTTAACTTTTCCAGCCTCTTATTGCCCTGTCCCAACTGTTACCATCACAAAATTTCTTGGCAATATTTGGCATGAAATTTCAAAATGTCTCACTTTCGACATTTTATATATTGTCTATGATCTATTGTAAAAGCAATGTCAGTTTTTCACATTTAAATTATTCATTTAATAATTATATTTAAAATAAATTATTGCATTCCTTCTATATTTACAGTTCGTACTTTTTTGGAATTGGGTTTATACTTCACAAATTAATAAGTATCTAGGTTATTCAACTCCTAGAGGCCAACTTCCCAAAAAAATGTTATATGTTTTGTAAAAAAACAGATTTCTTACTATAGTCATAAAAGTTCTTTAAGCCCACACAACTTCAGGACCACAAACTGCATCATACACCTAGACTTTAGACATATTCAAAGTCAACATTGAATATGTCTATTGTCTGAATTAATGTCTGCAAATTCAAAGCAAACTAAACTATTAGTGAGGATAAACATATTTAGATACTGTTCCTAAAACAACACCATACTGTAGAATTTATTTTACAGTTCAATTTAACGTACCTGTATAGATGCAAACAATAAACAAATCAATAAGAAAAAAAAAAGGAAATATGCAATGCACCATACAACTAGTATTTGCAATGCCAGTGCTATCCTTTAACACTCACATTTGTAATGCTGCCAAAATGTGGCCAAAATTAAAAAGATGATGCTAGTTTTTCACATGACAATGCAGTAGACAGTCATATGAACTTAAACATGCATCACTGTTTTTCCAGAGGAAGTGATGAAAATCCTGTCATTCTTGCAGCACCACTGCCTGCCCCTCAAATGATGATTTATGCAACACTGGGTCTTATATTCAAACACATGTCTCTCTCTCTCTCACACACATACGCAAGTAAGAAAGCAATTACCTACACACCCGCTGATGAACTTTATCAGAATAGCAGCAGGAAAATTCATACTTTCCATTATTTTGTTACTAAAGCAGTTTTACGCAAAGCTGGTGGAAAAATTTTTCATAACCTTACTTATGCAAGTCAGTCACCTGGGCTTAGTGTATTTACGGGCTTAGCAACCATCACCACAGCAAGACCCTAAGGCAGTATTTACAGTGGCTTGCAAAAGTATTCATACCCTTGAACTTTTCCATATTTTGTCACATTATGACAACAAACAAATATATTTCATTGGAATTTAAGCCCAACACAAAGAGGTATACCATTGTGAAGTGGAGAGAAAATGTTAAATGTTACAAACAAAAAACTGCAAAATGCGGTGTGCAAAACTATTCAGTCCTTTTTTCTCTAAGTGCAACCAACTGCATTCAGAAGTTGCCTGATGACTGCTAAAGACAAAAGTTGTCTATCTGTGTGTAATCTAATCCCAGTAGAAATACCTCAGAGGTTGGTTAAGAGAATATTGGGAAGTAAACAGCATTATAAAGCCCAAAGAACACACCAGACAGGTCAGGAATAAGGTTGTGGAAAAGTTTAAAGCAGGCGTAGGCTGCTTTTGTCCACATGACAGCTATTAGTTGTGCACTGCACAAATGTGTTCTTGATGGAGTGGCAAGAATTGTTAAAAGAAAACAAGAAAGTCCTATTTACAGTTTGCGAGAAGCCATGTTGAGGACACAGTAAACATGTGGAAAAAGGTGTTTTGGTCAGATAAGATGAAAATTTAACCGTTTGGACAAAATGCAAAACACTATGTGTGTTTTTGCAGAGAATTAACACTGCATGTCACCATGAACACACCATCGCCACTGTCAAATATGGTCGTGGCAGCATCATGCTCTGGGGCTGCATCTCTGACCAACTTTTCTGTCCCTGCTATAGCTGCTAAGAAAACCTGTTGGAGTCTGCTAAAAACTTGAGACTGAGGCTGGGTTCACCTTCCAGCAGGACAACAACCCTAAACATACAAATTGGGCTACAATGAAATGGTTTAAAACAAACCATATTTGTGTTATAATGGCCCAGTCAAAGTCCAGACCTAAACCCAAACAAGAATTTGTGGCAAGATCTGAAAACTGCTGTTCACAAACGCTCTCCATTTAATCTGGCAGAGCTTGAGCTGTTTTGCAAAGAAGAATGGGCAAAAATGTCAGTTGGTAGATGTGCAAAGCTGGTGTAATTGCAGCAAAAGGTAGTTCCACAAGGTATTGACCCAGGGGGTTTGAATTTATCATTTATAAAAAAAGATTATTCATAAAAAAATGTTTGATTTTTATTTTTCTTTCCACTTCACAATTGTATAACATTTGTGTTGGACTTTCACATTAAATTCCAATAAAATATATTTATGTTTGTGGTTGTAATGTAAAAAAATATGGAAAAGATCAAGGGGTATGAATACTTTTGCAAATGACTGTAGGCTTCACTCTTGCTTTATGACAGCACACATATAGGAAAAGACTGCACAAGGAGCCAAATATCCTCCACGTCGACCAATGCTCCTTTTTGGCTTTCCCCTTATGCTCACCTTATTTATCATGGGGCATTTAATAAGATATCTACATAAAATGTACTGTGAATCCCCAACATACATACAAAATGTTCTATTCACTTCCTGTAGAGTGGACAATTCAGGATCAAATCTCTTTTCAACTGCAATTACACCAGAGCTTGTTTGGAACTGGTTCTTCAGTCTGTCAAAGCAGCCTCGGGCAATCTCATACAAAACTTGCACGATGGGTTGAACCAAGGACAACTAAATGATTATATTATTAACTGATATTTTATTAAGCCTGCTATGGAAATTCTACTTTGCATTTAACCCATCTTGGGGTGAGCTACTGTAAGCACAGATAATCTGAGCAGTGGGCAGCTTCACTGTTGAGGCAACCAGGGAGCAATTTAGGGGTTCCTTGTTCAAACCATGAATGTTCCTTCTGGGATGATGGCAACGTTTTGATCTCAAGCCTGACAATTTGGCCACGGCTGCCCCTCATTTTAGCATTGAATTCACAGAGTTGGTATAAACAATTTTAAGAGAAATGTGTAGACAAGTAGATTAAAACATTATGTGGATTTTAATTAACATGTTGTCTTTTTTATTTATCAGCCAAGATCACAACTTATTTCTGCAGTACTCACGCTAGTCTGTGAACCAGTTGGCACACTGCAGCTCTTTAGATCTGCCACTATTTCTAACACTAAACCCTCATACGCAATAATGAAACCCTCATACGCAATAATTTTTACATGTAATTCTAACGTACTTCTCTCATCACAGCTCCAGGGCTGTGCTCAAAAACCAGTTTAGGGTTCTCCTGAATTAAGTTTACTAAATTTGTGTTATTAATTGTCAGTATACATACAGTATAAAGGGCATTAGCATTTGTTTGCCATGTTGTATCAGCAGATTTGGACTTCAGTGAACCTGATGTTTCTATGTAAAACAGCAGAGTTTATATATATATATATATATATATTTAATGCATAAAACATGGAGGCCAAAATTCAAATGACAAATCTTTATGCACGATATGAACAATTACTCAAACTGTGAAACTGACCAAAGCGAAGCTAAGCCCAACTGCTTGCTCACACCTTCTTAAAATAGATTTTTGTACACACTTTTTTTGTCTTTTGGCTTTTCCCAGCAACAAGGGTTCTTTAATTTGAGTCACTTGCGTCGTAGACCTAGCACATTTTACACTGGATGCTTTTCCTGATGCAACCTTGTCTCCTTCAGGTACAGAAATGGACAATTTAGCTTCTAAAATTCACCTACCATTTATGTCTTTGGACTGTGGGTGGAAACATGAATACCCCATACAAAAATTTTCCAGGTCACACTACCGAGGGATCAAACCTGGGTCTGCCTCAACAATGTGAATGTGCAAATCAAGGTCATATCACTGTGAAGTGGAAAGGATAAATCACACCTAGGTGTGTAGGTGAGAATATGTATTGCTGTGGCAGTGTTTCTGGCCTTTGATGAACTGATGACCTGTCCAGGGTGTTTCTCGGCTTTCTGCTTAATGAATGGCAAGGATTAAAAACAAAAGAATACCTTTTTTCAGATTCCTGACTTGACCAGATTTTAAAGCCTGTGTGAGTAAACAAATGTATTTATAATTATTATCCTCTTTTAAAATGTTTCCATAGTACTACATCCTGTTTATGTCAACAAAAATTAGTACACCTAGTACAAATAATTTTATTGTCAACCAAATTACTTAGAACATTCACGTTATTATACGCAAATTGTTTAATTTTTTTGCTGGGCAACTATGAAGAAAAACATTTAAGATATACCCTGGTCCAATTGTATGGATTTCACCAGATGCTGAAAAGATTTGTTTAGATTCTGATCTGTGTTGACATGATTAGATCATGCATTACCTGCAGATTTTTAGTTGCAAGGATATGCTTTGCTTGTTCATGTTTATAAAGCCAGTTTGTGATATTCAAGTGATGACTGACTGGTATTTACTGACAAAGGTATTTTGGGCCAATGGACCATGTGTCTGGAAAAGTCTGACTACCCTCTGTGTCTCCAATCAGAAGCTGAGATTTGTCAGACCAGTTCTCACATGTGTAATTTTGGGGAGCCAACTATAGCATCAGCTTTTAGTTCTTGCCTGAGAGAAGTAGAAAATGACCACTCTGTCACAGTAGCTGATGTTTTACATATCGAGATGCACTTCTCACAACAATTGCATACAGTGGTTACCTGCATGGCCATTCTCTAGTGAACTCTCATCAACAAGGTGTTTTCATCCACAGATCTACCATTCATTTATCAAAAAATAAATAAATAAATAAAATTTAAAAAAAAATTCTAGAGATTGTTGCCCAGGAGACTTTTCACTTTTTTCAATATTTATAGAACTAAACAAACCAGCCCGTGTAGAAGCAACCAACACTTCAATCTACAACCACTGGTCACTAGCATTACATTTTTGCCTGAATCATTTCATTCATTCATCAATTTTTATTCATTATTTTTTTCATTCATTCTCTATACCACCTATTCCTAGTTTTAGGGTCACAGGGAAGCCGGTGCTCTCTGGCTGCAAGGGCAGGAACAACCTTAGAGAGAGCAAAAATCCATAAAAGGCCGTGCACACACAGTCAAACATATTGACCCATTAGGGGTGACTTTAGAGACATCCATTAACTTAGCATGCATGTCTTTGGAATGTGGGATGAAACCATGGCACCCGGAAAAATCCCGCATGAACACGGGGAGAACATGCAAACTCCCTAAATCTGATTTATTTATCTGAAGCTGGCAGCCCATATATCCGTGAATTTATACACTGCACTGCCATTACATAATCAGCTAATTAGACAACTGCATGAATGAGCTTGTGAACAGGGGCTCCCAATAAAATGCTTGATGTTAACAGAATTACATTCTTAAAATACAGCAATCGAACTGTAAGCCATCATATTCAAGCCACTTTTAATAAGAATACAAAGAATTCAGGAGGTACCTACACTTTTTACATAGCAGTCTGATAAGCCATAGAGCAGTCTGATTAATTTAGGCTCTCTGTGTAAACTCAAGCCTGTTTAAAGTATTGATTAAGCACACTCTACAATTAGATCTCATTCTGAGTTCTGGTTTATACTAGAGAGCCTCCTGAGAAATTAGTGTGCTTTAGATGCATCATAATATTTTACATTTAACTTAGAGATTATTCTATATCAGAATACATTTAACAATATAGAGATTCGAGTACTTTAAATAACTGGGAAAAAAAAACCATACATAAAATATACCTAATTAATTACTCTTTGTAATGGACCACTAAAGATTCAAATACAGCTTTCAAATAAAGCTGCAACAAAAAGTAAAATTAAAGTAAAAATTTAAACACTGTTTAAAATTCAGCAGGCTGGTGTTTTTGATTCAGCATTTTACAGCATCTCTAAGAAATAAAGATGGCAGGAGGATCACCAATTCCCCTAATTCTGCACTGAATATTATCACGGTGATATCAGGAAGGAGTTCGACAGTGTAAAATAGCAAAGAGCTTGAACACATCATCTACAGTGCATATCATAAAAAGATTCAGAGAATCTGGAAGAATCTGTGTGTAAGGGTGAAGGTCAGAAAATCATACTGGGTGCCTGTGATCTTCTGGCCCATATACAGCACTGCATCACATACATACATGCTTCTGTATTTGAAATCACAAATATTACCATAGAACATTATCTGTGATCAAAATTCAGCGTGCCATCTGCCATTGCCAGCTCGAAAATGATGTTCTAGAAGCGCAGACGTTTTCTCTAGGCCAAGGCTGATTTAAAATGGACTGTGGCAAAGTGGAAAGCTGTTCTGTGGTCAGACAAATCAAAATTTGAAGTTCTTTATGGAAATGAGGGACGGTGTTATTCTGACTAAAGAGGAAAAAGAAGACCCAAGTTGTTATCAGCGAGTTCAGAAACCTGCATCTCTGATGGTATGGGGTTGCATAAGTGTGTGTGGCATGGGCAGCTTACACATCTGAAAGGACACCATTAATACTGAAAGATATATCGAGGAATTTTGAAACTTGAACTTTGAAAAAAAATGCGATGTGCATCCCTTCTTATACCCGTTTACATCGGCATTCTTAATACTGTAAGCATTTTATAGAGTGGGTTGTAAAACTGCCAAATATTTTTGATGGCAAAATCCATTTTGAGAAAGATATCTTCATACTTAAGCATTTCCCTACAAATTTATTTTCAATGCTGGTTTTTATGCTGCATTTAGACAGGTGTAACAAATGAATGGATGATATACTGTACAGTAAAAACACACTAAAACCCATGTAATTTTCATGCATCTATTGCAACTTTAATTAGAAATTAATGCAAAAATCATTCCGTGATTTCATGCTTTAAAACTCGAAAACCAAAATAGATAGACATTAAATTTTTTTTAGTACCTCTACTGTTTTCTTAATCTAAAAACAGCTGCTGTTAAAGTAAGTGTGTGTCTGTCTGTATACGATATACACTCCTCACTGGCTTTCATGCCTTATAACTCAAAAACCAAAGTATGTAGACATATAAAATTTTGTAGTTAAAATGTCTCATAATGAACGGTTACAATTTTTAAAAAAGGATTTCACGTTAAATGGCAGCTCTTGCATCAGCAAATAAGCAGCCCTCAACATTTGTGTATCCAATTAAGAAAAATATTTCATCCATCACTTAACTTCTGTGAAATAGAGGAGACCTATTTCCTCTAGGGGCAGTCGTAGGCTTGTGGTTAAGGAACCGGCCTTGCGACCGGAAGGTCCCTGGTTCGATTCCAAGTAG
>JAOUQT010000013.1:4265645-4283388 GCA_025769995.1 Xyliphius kryptos | reverse complement strand
CTACCAATATATCCACTGTCCCTCCTCTGCACATGTCCAAACCATCTCAATCGACCCTCTCTAACTTTGTCTCCCAAGTTCTCAACAACCTGCAAAGCCTTCATAAACATTAGTCTGGTTCAGTAAGTTACACAATCATGGGAAAGACATTGGCAGTCTCTGACACACTCCACAAGGAGGTTATGCCACAAAAGATCATTGCTGAAGAAGCTGGCCTCTTACAATGTGCTGTATCCAAGCACATTAATGGAAAGAAGAAGTGGAAAGAAAAAAGTGTTGTAGTTTTCTGAGATAATGATTTTGGGTTATAATTGGCTGTAGGACAAAATGAACAGAAATACACGCTTGAAATAGATCACCTTGTTTGTAATGAATATATGTAATGTACGCATTTCACAGTTTTTATTGAATTGCTGAAAAAAATTTACCTTTTTGATGATATTCTAATTTATTAAGATGCACCTGTAATTGTAAATATAATGCATATTCTGCTGGGGCCCAATCCTTATATATTTAAAGAGATATTTATGTTTATACTGCATATACAATATGCAATTGTCAATGTATTATAAAAGTACAAGGGCAGCACAGTGGATAATTCTGTCCTCTCACAGCATTATCTATAGAAATTTCTGTGTGGAGTTTGCATGTTCTTGCCATGTTTGTGCAGGTATTCTCCCGCATTCTAAAGACATGCATGTTAGGGTTAATTGGTGTCTATAAATTGCCAGTTAGTGTGTAAATATGCAAGTGACTGTGTGCACCCTACAATGAATTGGCACCCTGTCTAGGGTTGTTTCTGCCCTTGGGCCCAGAGTTGTCAGGAGGGCACCAGAAAATAATTGTATAAATATAAATGTACACAGCAAATAGAAGTTTTATATATCATTCAAAACAACTTGTCAATCATCCATATTTATTCCCAATATGCAATAAATAAGATCTAAAGAAAACAAGGCAACAACCACAGACACAGTGTATGGCATTAGCTTTAAGCTTTTAGTATTTCTATGACAGAAACTCAGATGTTTATCTAATTCCTATTGTTTTCGTAAGACACACTTACTTTTCTTATGAACCTTTAGAGAATTCGCCTGATTAAAAGACTTACCACAGTCACATTTGAATGGCCTTTCTTGTGTATGCACAAGTATGTGTCTTTTTAAATGTGTAGTGCTACCAAAGGCTCTCTTACAAATGCTGCACTTGTAAGGCCGCTCCCCTGTGTGTATTCGCATGTGGACAGTCAGATAACATGTCTGTGTGAAGGTCCTGGAACAGTGTGAGCAGCGAAAGGGCCGCTCTCCAGTATGATAGCGCATATGTTTTTTAACCTCACACTTAGTCAGGAATTTCTTGTCACATTTAGAGCAGCTGAACGGTCTCTCTCCTGTGTGGATTCTGAGATGCCTATGCAGTGCAGATGCTTGGAGAAACATCTTCCCACAGACTTCACAGGGAATGGTTGTTCTTGGCATATGATTTAGCAGATGACTTTGAAGAGCATAATGGGTTTTAAAGCATTTCTTGCACTGAGGGCATGTGTACGGTCTTTCAGTTTTGTGGGACACCAAGTGCCTTTGCAGACTTATGTTGCTAATGAAGCATTTCCCACACTCTTCACAGAGGAAAGGCTTGACACCGGAGTGAATTTTTGCATGGCTATTGAGTGCACTGCGCTGCTTGAAGCACTTTGAGCAATGAGAACACTGGTAAGGACGCTCTTCGTTATGTGACTTCATGTGTCTAACTATAACCTTGAGGTCTGTGTGAGTCTTATCACACTTGCTACACTGGTAGGGTCCTTTAAAATCATGGGCAGTGAGGTAATGCTCCCTCAGTGAGTCAAATCGCTCAAGCATTTCAGAGCACAAAGTGCAGGGAAGCTTGCTCTCCTGCTCATGCACCAACATATGGCTTTCTAGTTCACTTGGATTCAGGCAGCACTTACCACAGTGGGAACACTGCAGTGGGTCCTCAGTCCAATGAATCTTAACATGCTTCTGGATATCAAGCACTGACTTAAACAAAGCATTACATTTCACACACCTGTAGAATCGCTCACTGCTGTCACAATTTTGCTGAATTGAATCAGGATTTGTGTATTGACTACCATTCCCTTGTTGTTTTTGCTCACTTGAACCATAAGTTTCTAGAAGTGATGGACGCGAAGTTACATCAGTTCCAGGCTCGCCTGTGTCAGACTCTTTCAAAAGGCACTGTGCTGAACCTGTGTGCTGACGTTTACTTTCACAAACATCCTCGTGTTTTTTGAGATTGTACAAGTACTTGAAGCCTTCACCGCACTGAGAGCACTTATGATTATGGTTAGATGAAAGGGATCTCAAATGGCGTCTTGAGTGCAAGTTGCCTTGGACAGGGCTTGAAATTCCTCGTGTGGGCTCCGATACATTACTCACAGATCTCTCCACTGAAGACACGGGCTGAATTCCAGCACCATCATCTTCCTCTGCCATTTCTTCCTTTTTCCGGTACACCATCACATAATCATTTTGAATACACACACGCTGCTGATGTCTTCTCAAATCAAAGGTGTACCTAAAGGCTTTACCACATTTCTGGCATAAGAAAGGACGATCAATTGTATGAGACATTTGATGTCTTCTCATATCCGAGCTTCGAGAAAATGTCTTGCCACACATGGGACAGGTTTTACAAACTGGTACTCCCCTGTAGGACCTAACTTTGCTGACAGGGCTATTTCGGTTTTCTGATTCAGGAAGTGCGCCAATAATGTCCTGAAGTTCCTTTCCTTTATTAGCTGTACAAAGTCGCTTGTATACTTCCGGATGATGAACAACGAGGTGGCGATGCAGCTGGATTCCCTCACCATTTTGAAAGGAGCACAGGGAGCAGGCATATTCCCCAGATTCAACTTTCGCTGATGTATCTAGGAAAAGACACAAATAACATATCATGAGCAGGGTTTACTGATAATCTATTAAAAAAAGAAGACAAATTTATATTAGACTGGTCAATCGTTTGGTCAGGAAGTAAAAAGTAGTGAAAATTCATGTATTCATATAACAAATAGTCTTGATTTAGATTCGGGTCTAGATTTGAGAATGCACATACACTATGTATAAACCGATTGTATAATTTATTAGTATTAGTATTTGATATAGCACTTGGTCTCGAGGGAACACTGTCCTGTTTTACATTGTACTGTGCACACTGTATGTGGATAAAAAGACAATAGAAATCACTAGACTTGATTTGAAATTAACTAGATATTTTCTTTCAAGAAATATGGCACAGCATGATCTTGCCTAGTGGCTTTACATCTGAATTTATATGTGAATCTATCTTTATAATTCACCTTTATCCAGATAACCTTTTTGTTTTCCAGGCTGCATTTTCTGTAGACACTTGTCCTAAATGGCAAGCATATGCTGGAATGCACAAGAAATCTACCAATATACAACTTTATAAGCTAGCTGGTACAATCGGCGGATGCTGCAACACTATAATGGTTATAGTGTGCTCTTACTACCTCTTCTATTCGGCTTCTTAACCAAACTGCATGACAGTTATGAGCTAATGATTATTTTCAAGCAGCATAAAAAGTAATGACATCATTCTTACACATATTCTTTAACTTTGGGTTAATGCCAGAGATACATTTCTGTCCTGTGGGCCTGCATGGAAAACAAAAATCAGTGCAGTTACCAAGCTTTTATTCTCAGTTTTAAATAGGTAACGCAACCTTGGGATTGAGATGATGAAATATGAATTCAACTTACTTGTTAACTGATGTACTTGGCACGGTAACTATTTTATCTTCCCTCTTCTTTCTGCACGGTTTATTTTGAGGATTTTTCCTTGGTTGGCCCCAAAGTTGTTCTGGTGGTCCAGGGTGAAAAATCTTAGAAAACTGCCTACCAGACAAATCCAGCTTTTCTAGTTTGACAAAAGGTTGTTTAATTATGTATGTTCTAACCAACTCGGTTCCATCCTTAGCCATTCCATTCTCTTCTGAATTAACTATCGATTTGTCTCTAGGTTCAATATCCATAACAAGTTCGAAAGGATTTTGCTTTTCAGGTATTTCATTCAAATCTGTGCCCACAGTTTGTAAGTCCACAGAGTTGATCTCTTCATAAGAAGCTTCAGGTCCATTTTTAGCATCGACTGGCTCAAATACTTGTGTCTCTTGATCGTCATACTGCATGCAATCATCTTTTCCGTCTGATATGCTCGTGCCCAGTTCACTCTCAATGTATTGTGTTATTCGACCTGATTCGACCTGAACCTCTTGGCAATATGAAGGGATGTCAAGCACTGACTCTGACTGGATGTCCAAGGCTGTCTGTTCTCCAATTAAAATTAATCGTGGACTGCTGAGACAGGAGAGTATGCATTCATCAGGAGCAGTGGACCATAATGGTAGAGTTTCTGAACAGAGGAAATAAAGATATACACACATAGTTTTATGTCTTTTTATACAGTGCACATTGACCAAAGAAGAATTATATTATATTCATGTTAAAAATGAAAAAAAAAATGCTAACCTTTCCTTTCTACAATGGATTTTCTTTGGTATTCAAAAATATTACTTATTCTTTGAGGTTGAGAGAGAGACTGAAGACATTCCTCCAAGACTGTCGGAGTAGTGCTAAATATAAGGGAAGCCTGGGGCAGAAACAAATGTAGTATGAATGTAGTAAAAGCCAGCCAAGTTAAATCAACTTATTAATAACCTGTCAGTGTTCCAGTTGATGAGTCATGATACATAATTATGGAACACAGATCAGCATGACACCAACTATACGTTTTATTATCTAACATGACATTACGCAAGAGAGTTTACATTTCTGGACTAAGATCAGGTAGTCATAAATACAATCAGGACAAGATGTGATTCTATGGGGGGGTCCTTGTGTTGTCTCAGAGAATGTCATACCTTATTACTAATGCTTAGCTCATGATCTAATTTTACTGTACGAAGAATATATTTCATAGAAATATGTAAGAATTAACTTAAATTAAGAGAACAATGAAATATGTCTAAGTAGCTGTTTCTTCCTTGTATACATAAGGTAATTTATTATAAAACCTGTTTACAATAATAATAATAATAATTTAAAAATATTTTATTGATATTATTAAAAATAATAAGTTTTAACCGCTGTAATAAGATATAAGATAAATATATATCATGTTTGGGAACCACTGGCCTGATTAGCTCATATGTTTGGTATAAAGAATGAATCCTGCTTATTAGCCTGAGATGACTACACCAAAGCAAAACATGTTAGAGGCTGCATCATGCTGTACTAAGGTATTTCAACAGAAGTCATGTTGACAGGGTTGACGGTTTGGGTAAGGTATATTAAAAAGACTTTAGACTGGGGCAGAGGTTCATCATCCAACAGATCAAAGGCCTCAAGAATAGTGCTAAAGCTGCATTTAAATGGAACACAGGGGCCACCCCTTTTTCTAAAAATTTGAAGAAGTGAAAACATGGGCTAGACATGTTATTATACAGAAAAGGTCTTTCGGTAAAAAATTGATGTATGAATTTGATAAATAACTAAAAATGCATTAATTCATTAAACTGAATAAAAACAAGCTACATGATGCTACTACCATTATATTTTCTTCCTACCTCATGCAGGGTAGGCTGCGGAAGAGCATTTTCTAGTTTAGACAGGAACTGCCACATAAGTTTCTGTAATGCTGCACTGAATTTCACACCATAGTGAAAGGGATATATATCCTTTAGAAAAAAAAATAATTTATCAAAGACATATTCAAAAGCAATCATGTAAATAATAACAGTGTTCTACAAACAGCAACATTATAAATACTTTGATAAAACAGCTCTGACCCTAAAGAAAGTGCTCCTTTCAGCTGGGTCCTTCATTAAAATCTGCACCAGTGCCACAAAGTTTGCTCCGGATTCTTCCACAAGTACATCACCTGACTATAACAGCAAACAAAAGGACTGAGGATGAGCATGCCACAACGTGGCTAAAACATAACCTTACATTTATAGTTTAGACAGCGCTAAACTGGTAGCTAGAAGAATTCCCTAGAAGATAGGAGAACTTAACAGATCTTGGTTGCCAGACTACAAATGGTGGCACAATATTACCTTAACTCTTTTTTTAAAGGTTATCTTAGACATGCAGACTAAGAATCATATCTTATAAAGTAAAAAAAATGAGGAACAAGAAGTTTGAATAACATATGCCTGACCTCCAGTTGCTTGTGAAGTGCCACAAGTGTCTCAATCCGGTGTAAATGGGTCTGAACTGTATGGGGATCAGTCAGAGTCTCCATGCCACATAACTCGAGAACAAGCTGAAATGGCCAAATAAAGAATTTTAAACTTTTAAATAATATTACAGGGCTGATGGTCATATCTGATTAGTTTGAAGGTGTTGATTAATCGTATTTAACAGCAAATCTCTGGCTGTAGCAAAGCTGAAGTGCAGTAAAAACCACAGGATTAAATTCGTTACAGTGAATGGTAAAGATATTCCTATTCAACAGAAGGGTTATTTGTCCAGAAAATCACGTCAGTGCTCACATTTCAAACCAAATCTTACTCTGATGCAAAGATTTGGACCAGATTCAGATGTAACATTAATGCTTTAATGTAGACATGCAGGTAGTTGGAGTGAAAGCAGAAAATGCAGAGGACAGAGTGAGGTGGAAAAGGTTGACACGTTGTGGTGACCCCTGATAAAAGGGAGAAGATGAAAGCAAAATGAACTGATTTGATTTAAAAGAATGTCTATAGTAATTTAAACAATCACTTTTTATAACAAAGTAAACATCTCAGAATTTACAACACATCACATCCAGGGTCGAATGGGCTACAACTCAACTGTTTATTCTCCCGACTCTCAGCAACTGAAATATCCAGTAATCTCGCAGTAGACAAATATCCACAAAACTGGACATATCAAGATCAGATTACGAAAGTCATGCAGTGACTCAAAGGCTCACCCTTGCTCTTAGACCCATGGTGAGCTGAGTCTTCTGTCTATAGCTTAGCAGTTCAGGGACAGAGTCTGTGACGAGAGACACGAACTCCTCCAGTATGCCGTAGTGTGACACTGCCTCCTGCTGCATCAGGTGCCACATGGCTGCAGAGAGTAGTCTGAGAGGAGAAAGGAGACTGCGTAGAAACAACGCACTACCTACACACGGGGTAAAGTAAAGACATTGCATGGTGTTAACGCACACTGTCATTCAGACCAGTTACTGACAAATAAACATACAGAGGAGTAAAATATTAGCAAACCCAACCCATTGACCTTCTTCCGGAGTAGGCATCTCTAATACTTTCACTTCATTTATTCTCATTCCGGAAGTCGATCCGTCTACGGAACACAACGAGAAACTAATGTGGTTTAAGTAGATGATTGGTTTTGTTTATTTTCCTCTCCTCCGTTTCAGTCTTGTTCTCTGGTGTGTAGGTTTCAGTCGCTATTCGACACACGTTGCCCCCTGCAGTTGTGGAGAAAACGATCATTCGTGAATCAGTGAACCAGCAGTTACACTATTTTTCCAAAAGTATTTGCTCTCTCTTCCAACAGTTTGGAGCTTTCTCTTCCAACATGACTCTGCACCAGTGCACAAAGCAAGATCCATAAAGACATGCATGACAAATGACCTCACAAATGCGCTTCTGGAAGAATGGTCAAAAACTCCTAAACCTTGTGGACAGCCTTCCCAGAAGAGTTGAAGGTGTTCTAACAGCAAAAGTGGACATATGAACCCTATAGATTGGCTAATATGTGAGTCTAGGCAGGTGAGTGAATACTTTTGAAATATAGTGTACTTCGCTTAAATAAATGTAAAAAAAAAGAAAATTCTAATGATTTTAAAAATGAAATGTTATTTTCATAGCTCCATATTGCAAATGTGGAAAATGTTTGTTTTATTTTTTTTTGCAAATTATTCATTCATTTTCTATACCCACTTAATCCTAGTTCTAGTGTCACGGGGAAGCTGGTGCCCACCTGGCAACTCTGGGCCTGGGGGCAGGAACAACCCTAGACAGGGCACTAACCCATCATAGGGCGCACACACATTCACACACTAATGGGCAATTTAGACACACAAATTAAACTATCATGAATGTATTTGGAATTCGGGGAAAAAACTGGAGTACCCGGAGAAAACCCAACCCTAACATGGGGAGAACATACAAATTCCACACAGAAATTTATTCTTCTTGCTATAAGGCCACAGCACTATCCACTGCGCCATTGTGCTGCCCTTTTGCACATTAAAAAGCACATATACATAGACATTCACAGCCTTTGGTAAATACTTTGTTGAAGCACTTTTGGCAGCATAGATGTTCAAATGGGTTCTGTGGAAGCCGATTTCTGGAGGTGCCTGAAGCAGGTTTTAAAAGGTGCCTGGTTTCTTCCACAATGACTTTAACATTCATGCCACAGAGTTAAATCTGTTTCAGTAAATTTTGTTTCTCATGGTTTCTCAGAGTCCTTTAGGTGCAAACTAGAAGCAAACTGTTTTTTGCCTTTTACTGAGAATTGGATTCCATCTGGCCACTCCATCATACAGGCCTGATTGGTGGAATTCTGCAGAAATTGTTGTCCTTCTGGAAGGTTCTTTCCTCTCCACAGAGCAATTCTGAAGCTCTTTTATTGACTCTTGGGTCGTTGGTATCTTCCCTGAATAAGGCCCTTCTACTCTGATAACTCAGATTGGCTGGGTTGCCAGCTCAAGCAAGAGTCCTGGTAGATCCAATCTTTTTCCATTTACATCCACTGTGCTCATTAGGACCTTCAATGCTGCTGAAATCTGAGAAGTAGTAGTGCGTGTGCAGATGATAAACAAGCAGCTGTCTCCAGTTTACACAGCAGCCCTGGAGATTTAAACCAGTACAGGGCTCTGGGAAAATTAGCTGACCAGTAAAAATATAAAAACTTAGGAAGTGAGAGTCGACCCTCTGATCTAAAATTTTGTAATAAGGACCTTCTGATATTTGGGACCTTACTATTCTCTATAAATGTAGTAATTAATGGGTCTAACGACTTAAATATTTTTGGACAGGTATGGGGGGATTGTCTGAAACAAAAAAAATGAATTTGGGTAAGACATTTATCTGGATTGTATTTATTCTCACCAACAGTGGAAGAGCTCTCCAACAATATAGAAATGTTTTAAGATTGTCATGTAAAGGACTGAAGTTAGAGTGGAAAAGAGATGACCAGGTGCGAGTAATATCCTTAACAGGGAAAAAGCCAAAAGATGAAAAAAATATATGTGAGAGCAAAGTTAAAGAGGCAGCCGCTGGTTTAGTGCCATGGCCTGTGTGTTCACCAGGAAACATTGGCTTATATAAACATTTATTTTGTAACCTGAAAATGATACAAATTTTACAAGAGTGACAATATAGAGGGAAGAGATTTAGCCTGATCAGTAACTATAACTATACTTGAACATATAAATCTATACTTTAACGAGAGATCCCTGAGAAGGATACAAGGATTTTAAGTGCAATTGATAGGCGTTCAATTGCAAAGACAAACAATAACGGAAATAAGGGGCAAACCTGCCTGGTCCCACGAGAGCAGAAATATTCAGACTGAATATTGTTCGTTTGTAGAGTAGCAATACTCTATAGCAGCTTTATCCAGATAATAAATTTACAGGTGCCGGTCATAAATTTAGAATATCATGAAAAAGTTGATTTATTTCAGTAATTCCATTCAAAAAGTGAAACTTGTATATTATACACATTTGTTACATACAGACTGATATATTTCAAGTGTTTTTTTCTTTTGATTTGATGACATAATTGTGATAGTGGCCTTCAGCTGTACTGCATTGTTGGGTTCCTTATACCAAGTACTTGTAGCTTTGGCACTGTGTGCAGGTACCAAGTCCTGTTAGAAAATTAAATCAGCATCATCCAAAATTTACTCAGCAGCAGGAAGCATGAGGTGTGTTCAAACTTCCTGGTTGACAGCTGCGTTGACCTTGGACCTCAGAAAACACAGTGGACCAAACACCAGCAGATGACATGGCTCCCCAAATCGTCACTGACTGTGAAAGCTTTAAACTAGACCTCAAGTGACATTGATTCTGTGCCTCTCCTCTCTTCCTCCAGACCCTGGGACCTTGATTTCCAAAGCAATGCAAAATTTACTTTCAGAGAACCTAATATTGGACCACTCAGCAGCAGTCCACTTCTTTTTGTTTTTAGACCTTTTGACGCTGTCTTTTGTTCAAGAGTGGCTTGACACAAGGAATGCGACAACTGAAACCCATGTCTTGTATGTTTGTGCATGGTGGTTCTTGAAGCACAGAGGCAGTCCAGTCTTTGTGAATCTTCTCCGAATTTTTGATTAAGTTTTCTTTCACAATCCTCTTCAGGGTGCTTTTATCACTATTGCTTGTCTACTTTTTTCTACTAGATCTTTTCCTTCCCTTTACCTCGGTATTAATGTTCATGGACACAGAGCTTTGTGAACAGCCATCCTCTTTAGCAATGACCTTTTGCCATGCTTGTGCAAGGTGTCAGTGGTCATCTTTCGGACAGCTGTCAAGTCAGCAGTCTTCCCTATGATTGTGGAGCCTAAAAAACTAGATTGTGACACCATTTAATGGCTGTTGCAGGTGTTTTGAGTTTATTAGCTGATTAAAGTGTGGCACCAGGTGTCTTCAGTATTAAACCTTTTCACAATATTCAAATTTTCTGAGATAATTTGGGTTTTTTATTAGTTGTAAGTTATAAATCATCAAATTAAAAGAAATAAACACTTGAAATATGTGTGTAACTAATGTGTTCAGTTTTTAAATGGTATTATGAAAATAAATCAACTTTTTCATGATATTCTAATTTTATGACCAGAACCTGTATATTGGAACCCACATTTGTATAAAACTCTAATGAATTAGTCCCACTTAATTTGGTCAAATTCCTTCTCAGCAGCCAGTGAAATAACAACTTCAGGTAAAGTGTAGGAATGTTTATTAAAATGAAAATTAAAGTGTGCAAATGTTAAAGAAATGTTAAAAAAGGCATCACTTAATAAGGACATTTTGATTATTTTTATAGGGTATTTTCCAAACACAAGATTTTTGCATCAACAATCAGCCTGAAAGAGGATTTTTCTTTTTTTTTAAGCAAATATGTAGAAGCTTGCGTCATTGTTTAGGGAAAATCGCCTGAAGCTATCGACTCCTCATAAACAGCTAAAGTAAAGGGGCCAATTTATCTATATTTATCTATTTATCTCTGAAAGTTAGCAGCAATGCCAAAAACAAACATTGAACAGTCTGTGACCTTCGATCCATTAGGTGGCACTGCATTAAAAACCGACATAATTTTATAACAGATATTACTGCATGGGTAACACTTCATTAAACCACTGTCAGTGAACACAGTTCATTGTTCCATCCACATGTGCAAGTTAAAACTCTACAAAGCAAAAATGATTAAACAACAGCTAATTTAACCCATCCGTGCAGTGAAACACACAAACACACACACAGGTGAAGTGAGCAGCCAGCACAACGCCCGGGGAGCAACTCTGGGTTAGGTCCCTTGCCCAAGGGCACTTCAGCCATGACTTGTCGGTACTTAGAATCAAATCAAGGACCTTCCGGTCGCAAGGTTGGTTCCTTGACCACAAGCCTACGACTGCCCCAAAATGCTGAAAAGTACATACATGTTTTAGAGCAACATATGCTGCAACAATGCCTTTAGGAACAGCGACTGAAGTTGTACATCAAACAAGAATGGGAAATAATTCTACATAAACTGCTTCAGCTACAATCAGCGTTTCTAAACACTTACAACTCTTATGAAACATGTTACAGGCTTCAAATTCAAAATTAGTAAATATTTGCAAAAAAATAAAAATAAATAATAATCAAATTTTGTCTTTGTAGGGTATTCAACTGAAAAGGATTCCCAAATCATTGTATTCTGGTTTTATTTATGTTTTATACAATGTCCCAACTTCATTGGAACTGGGGTTGTAAATTATAACAATATTAACTCACTGTATAATATCGTTTATTTTAACAATAATAACCAATATGAATAGCACATTCTGATAAAGGATATGAGTTCAGTAAAATGCTTTAGTAGCAAGAAATATGTCTCAAAAATGGATTTTGTCAAATAAATATTACATAATTGTATAGTGACAGAAGTAAAAGATATTGGACCGGAAACGCGGTTACATCGCAAACTTCGCAGTTTCTGTATGAACTGCAGTTTTTAGTTTATATAGTTTCTCATATTACAACCGCATGTAAAAATCACTTTTTTTGAGCCGACATCTGAGGCCTTGTCTCAAACGTGCACACCCCTCCTTCGCCCGAGGCTAAATTCTCCATGTTGTCTTCAGGTTTAGGCTACGTCTAAAAACGCACACCCAGTGCGCTATAAAGTACAACGCTGTTGTAGTCCGCCATTTTGTAGTAGAATCACAAATTCCGCTCCCTCCATTCAGTAGTGCTCTACTTGGTGCCCCAGGGCGCATGCGCAGTACCAGTTCTTGGTCGGATAACAATCCAGTGCAAGCAAGGAGAGCTAGTAAAACAGGACATTTATACATAAACTCATCGGCAGTACTTCAGTATCACGATGGGTGAGTTATAATTTTTATTAAGAGCTATACATGTGATTTATATGGCGGATATTAAAGTAAGACGTATATAAATCCATTACTGCTTTGCCATTAGACGGCCAGTTAGCTAGCAAATTAGCTACTGGTGTTCATCGCAGCAGCAGTGTTTGTTTATTTATATGTATATATGCTATATATGTTAACGACAAAGGACAGTTTATAAATATTAATTCAATATTTATCATCCGAGAACTCGTTGGACTAGAAGTAATAACGAACTACCACGTTTTCGGAAGTAAAATCTTTCTTGTTTCCTGTAGTAATAGGCAGATTGAACATAGCGCGGGTCGTGGCTCTTCTCAACTCTCCAGTTTCTAAAATCACTTTATCGGTTGTTACTTTCGGATGCAGATTGGAGTGTCCCTTGTAACGAAAGCGAAGTGGCGAGGGAATGGTTTGAGACAGGGCCTACTTCTCTGAACGCTGTGCCCTCTGCTTGTTTTTAATATGGTTTAGGGGTTAACGTAGAAAACATTAAATGTACTAAACAACATTTATTAATTTATTACATATTGTTAGCCAACAAAATGATTAGCAATTTTTTACCGACATTGTCGGTTCACACCCGTATTCAGACAACTCTTGCCCCCGTGCTTGAACTGTTTTTATGTTTAATAGTGATTGGCTCGTAGACTTTACTGTTTTTCGAGTGTAACCGCTTAAGCCAATCGTAGCACAGGAAGACATATTTTACATAAATACGCGTTGAATTTCACTATAATTTCTCACTCATTGGCGCAAGGATTGAAAGCCCGGAATTCTAAACCATTCTGGTGTTTATTTCTCCTCTGTTTGCGCTACATTATAAGCGGAAATATATGAATAATACTTCTTAATTAAAATCTTTAAAAACTATACAGCGTTAGTCGTATGTATCATCAGTTAATATCACAGTCGTATTTATAATCTTTCCACTACTTGTTTGTACGTCATTATGACATTGAAATATATTACATTTGCCGTCCGGTGAGAAGAGTTATCCCGCCACCCGGTTTGTCCAATCAACATGCTGCTAAGTAATTCGAACTTGTAATCTATCCAATCATAGACCAGGAGGTAGAAATGATGCATATTCAGGCGCGAAGTTTCCCCCAACAACGACCTTAAAGATCCGTCAATAGTGTATTCAGGTGTATTAAGCACATTAAGGGATTTGTTTTCTAATGCTAACACATAGCACATGTTTAGTTATAGGACAAACATATGAAGTTGTATGTAAACCACATGGTTATGTTTGTGATCACAGTGACAAACGTTGGTCTTTTATACCATAACATATTTTGGTGTCTTCACTCCTTAGGATCTTTCCCACCGATTTCCTCACTGCGCTTACTGGTTCCACCTTTAAGGCTAATGTCTGCCTTTATGTGGAAAATTGCCCAGCAGCAACATTTGGAGTATTATGGAAAACTAGAAGAATTTGTCTCCTTAGTGACGAGGCTCGTCCCAGAGGTCCTAACTAGCAGACAGAAGGCCACACTTGTAATGGCGCTCAGAGCGAAGGTGAGCACGGAAGAAGACAGCTAGTGTGTAGACATTAAAAGACATTCTCTGTTCTGATTTATTTTTTTCTTGTTCAATCAGACAATTTTTGAGATGTGCAGAGGTGAACTGCCAGCAGACATTGAGACAGTGAAGTCACATATACAGCAGATTCAGTTATCCCATACGTCAAAGGTAAGAAGGTTATTGGTCTAAGTGCATAGCATGATATTTTGTTTGTAGTATGATTTGTGTCATGAATGAGCTCCTGATTGGCAATGCCCTACTATAAAGACATCCCGTTTTCTCAGGGAATTGATACAGAGGCAGACATCTTACAGTCAAACATCCTAACACTTGTGCTGGGGCTGTTGGAGGATCCTGCCAAAAAGGAATACTTCTTTCAGGTGTGTTGCACTGTTTATCACTACTGATTGATAAATATACATTTATTTTCATATTCAATTGCGCAGACAATATATATTAGGTGTTTTGTTTCTCCTTTAGCTAAATATTGCAAGAAATAAAGTAATCCAATAGGAAATAACACGTGCTTAGGATGAAATCTGACTTGGTATTCTTTTAATCATCAAGGTTAACTTATTAGTTTTATTTATTACCATAAAAGGGACCATCTTGATAGATTATATTTGTTTATTTATTATTATATATACCTATATATTATTTAAGGATCAAACTGAAGCACTAGGCATTCCCAATGGTTTCTTCTTGAAAGGCAAAATCCTCTGGATTCCTGATCAGAATGTTGGAGTTCAAGCCCTGACACCAAAAACTACCCCTGCGCTCTGAACAAAGGATCCTAACAAAGATGGCATATGCAAAGGAATTATACTTGTGACAAATAAAGGCTTCTTCTTGTACACATTATTAAAAGTATAGTAGCTCATAACAGATTATTGGTAGTCTCCTGCTAAACTGCTGAGTCATATGTATATGAATCATGGCTATGTGAATTTAAATTATATACCATTCTTAATCCGTACAGTTTATGATGTCCACACGTCCTTTTCAGATATAAGAGCTTCAATGCTTTTGGGGAAGATTTTTCACAAGCTTTGAGTGTGCTTGTGGGGAATTTTGACTATTGTTCCAAAAGCGCGTTTGTGAGGTCAGACGCTGGTGTTGGACCAGAGCGGCTAACTTGCAATCTCCACTCTAATTCATCTCATTTGTGCAGACTAGTCATGTTCTTCCACACCAAATGACAGTGCACTGTTTTCTGCCCTGGTTAACAGTCATGTTGGAACAGAAAGGAGTTCTGATTTCATCATGCCCTGATGCATGCTAGTCTTAACACTTTGATCTAGTTATTCGTAAACCGACGTGGTATTATGTAATGTTAATTATGATCTTATTAACTTTATTTTGCATGCGATTGCAGTGTTGTTTTAAGGTTTACTCAAGTCTTGGTATTATGATGTGTGCTCTAGGAGGTGTTTCCTCAAGAGTATGGTCCAGAATTTGACCAAGCACTGCAGGTCCTAGTTGGCCATTTTCTCTCCAGACTGGAACAGCTGCTGCCAGTGCCCAGCTTCAGACAGGTAGAACCACAGTGACAAGATTTGTGTGTTCCACCTTAATTTCCTTATGCTTCATGAACAAATACTATCTACTGTATTTATTTCCAGACATCAACATGGCTCAGCACCTGCCCTTGGGAGTGGAATGAGTATCTGGAGTCTATTTGTAGGATAGATAGTTTATTACCGTTAATGCAGATTGGCATTTGTGGGACTTTGGAGGACAATGGTAAGATTATCTTTGATGTATTGTAACTAATTTCCTAAATACAAACTCATTATTTGTTATTCTTTGGCATCTTGGTGTGTGTGAAATGTTTTTGTTTACAAATGTACTTGTCCTTTAGAACTCCCATCGATGGTGGAGGACAGAATCCTTTCCACATTGTCCCTAACTGACATGGTGATAACCACCCAAACACAGCTGCCCTCCGATGAGCCTCAGGATAGTGCACCAGGTGATGGCATCCAGGATGATGTCAGTTCAGATATGGATGGAGCTGTAACTGCAGAATACATGAGCGCCAGTAATGTTGTAATGGAGGAAGATACAGAGAGACAGACCTTTGAGAGGGAGATCAAGGAAGCTATTAAACATTTAGAGAAGGAGAGCGACATGTCAGCTGAGGTGGCCAGGAGTCTGCAGAACACAGAGGTGACGGGAGTTGATGTGGAATTGAAAACTACTGATGAAACGGGAAATTCCTTATCTGCGGCAGAATCTGCAGCAGACGGTCTTGCAGCTGAACAGCAATCAGTGATCCCTGGGGTGGCACACACTAATACCACTCAGCCACTGGAGGTTTCTCACTCCACAGATAACCAAGGGGATGATGAGGGGGTAAACAACCAGTCTGATCTAGAGCAGTAAGTTGCTGAAACTGTAATTTCAATAGTATATTATATTTTATACTATTGTTTCTTTTATTGTCAATAGAGTTTGAGTTTGTTTTTATTTTATTTTTTTCTAGGGCTGTTTTGGAGGATTCGACTCAAGGGGTTGGAGGTAGGTGCTGTAATGTTCTTATAGGGTATTTTAAACAGTGCCACAGTGTTATACTCACTGGCCACTTTATTAGGTATTAGGTATTATTGCTTGTTAGAACAAATATCACATGACTGCATTTTAAGTCATTTGTGCATGTAGAAGTCCAAGACAACTTCCTGAAGTGCAAGCTGAGTATAAGAATGTGGGAAGAGACGTGATTTAAGTGACTTTAAATGTGAAAGGATGCTTATTGGCTCATGGGCTGGTCTGTAGAAACTGTTGCACAACCATGTCTGGGTTTACAGTGAATGGTCAGAATAAGATGATAAAATTTCCAGTGAGCATCAGTTGTCGATGAGAATGGGCAGATAACCGCTCATTAAAACCGAGCGATGCGGAATACTATCTAGGTTGAAGATATGCTATAAAGTTTTAAGGCAGTTCTGCAGGCGAAATGGTCCAAACTTTTACTATCAATGTGTACCTAATAAAGTGTAAAATGAATGACTTCCTGCTGGCAGTGGACTAGGGTCAGGTCATCATTCTTGTTCTTCTTGACCTTACTGCAGCCTTTGATGCAGTCTGCCATGATGTGCTACTCTATTGTCTGAAATCTTGAATTGGACTCACTGGCTCAGTTTTGGAGTGGTTTAGGTCTTATTTAACTGGCAGGCAGCAGTTTGTCTCTCTGGGTGGTTTTAGATCCAATACTCTTTCTCTAGATTGTGGTGTTCCCCAGGGTTTGGTGTTGGGCCCAATTATTATTAACATTTACATCTGTCTTTACTTCTATTGTTATGTAGACGATGCACAAATTTACATCAGTACTCAGCCTTTGTATGCCACCTGACGCTCTGCTAGACTGTCTTGCTGATATAAAAAAATGGACGTCCTGTAATTAAACAATAAGTCAGAAGCCTTTCTCATTGCAACATCATCTGCCCTCAATAAGATTGGTCAGACTAATATTTCCATATCTGTTTTTTATCCTCCACTGTGGCACAGGTTCACAATCTTGGTGTCATACTGGATTCCACCCTCTCTCTGGAGGCTCATGTTAATAATTACTAAAATAGCAT
>JAOUQT010000013.1:4142052-4152259 GCA_025769995.1 Xyliphius kryptos | reverse complement strand
ATTGAACCTTCACACTCTGCTCTTACTGGTGCAATTAATGAAGATTGGCCACCAGGCTTGTCCAATTTAGCCATGAACCCTCAAACACTAAAATGACAGTTGTTTGTTTTATTGTCTAACCCCTGTAGGTGTAGGTATATACACTCATTATTTGCATGAATATCATGGCAATACAGGGCAACAACTGGAGAAAGGATGATTGTATATTAGCATAGCATACACTAGTAGTCACAGATAATACGCCATATCATTAAAACCACCTGTCTAATATTGTGCAAAAAATGTATGTATTGCCACAAAATCCACTCTGATCTGTTAAGGCATGTATTTCACAAGAAGGTGTGCTATATTGTCTGGAAGCAAATCCTTCTCTTCGCAGGTAGCCAACACTCATTCCCAAGTAATATGTATACTCTTTGGGGGATTTGACCCTGACCATGTTGCCACTTTACTGGTTGTCCTCTGGTATTAGCTCATATGACCTTTAATTTTGAAGGTGTCCAGTAGTCCAGAATCACACTTTGGCCTTTATCCAAGACACCCAGTATTTCTTACAATTGCCAATTTTCCCTGCTTCTAAGGAAACAATTTCATAATTTTTCATTTGCTGTGTAACAGTTCCAGGTTCCAGTATAACATACTATGTAGGAGTTTTACACTAATGCAGGAGTAAAATATGCGATTTAGTTGGTTTATTCTGAAATCTATATTAATAATATAAAATGTTGTATAAGAACATCTAGGAAATTATGTTTAATCTTATATTTTACCTCACAGTGAAACAGTACTATAAGTCCAATAAGCCTCTCTATAAGAGTCTATAAGACACAATTAAGTTGATTGATCTATTATTTCATATAGTCAGTTACATGATTAGTCATCTATTACATTATGCATTTTTGTCAGTGAAGATTTCCTTCCTGTGAATTTTATTTATGAATATACATACACCTGCATTCATATCTACCTTTAGGTTGTGTCAAAGCATGTCTATTTTTATCTATGATAGTCTATTTCTTTTTGTTTAAAGTTAATCCTGTGTGTGTGTGTGTGTGTGTGTGAAAGAGAGAGAGAGAGAGAGAGAGAAAGTGCATCCAGTGCATGCTCTACAGGGAGCTACCCTGACTGTGATTGATTGTTTCAATTGAGACACAGCCGACATCCTGGATTAAAGTGCTACGTGAGGAGACTATTCTCCCCCCACCAATCCACTCATCTACCTTCCTCTGTAATCCCCCCTTTCTCTGTCCCCTCTGGAGAACTTCTCTGGCAATATTTTCTTTTTTTAAAGCATACAATTAGTGTTATCTCTTCTTTAGGTTCTTCTGGCCCTAAATACTATATTAAATAAATAGATTTTGCTTTCTTAAACCAGTTTAATCTTACTTAGCTAAAGTCTTGTTATCATCACAGCACAAGTCATACACTAAGTTGCATCTTGTTATTGTCAAATCAGAATATTTATTTTCTCTATTGTTAGTGTTGTATACTGTAACACTTCAAAGACGATGCATTATTCACGTGCTGCTGATCTACTGGAAGAAATATCATGTCTGCAATTAAAGCTTGCGTCATAATCTTTTGTACTCTCATGATGGCTTGAAAACTTTGCTCACCTTTTGCCTTCTTTCAGTTTAGTGCTCTGTCTGATAAAAAGATGCATTAGTTTCTTCACCATAGGCAAAATTTTTCCTGTATCACCACTTGCCGCTTTTAAAGACATTATCTTTTCACTTTCATCCATTATTAAAAAAACGAGGCATGATGCATTTCCATTAGAGCTGGGAGAACAATTCTTGATACCATTCACATTTATTATAATATTCGCATACAATTGTAGACAAAAAAATCCACAGCAGTGTTTACAGCCATGCTTTCATTTTATTGGCCTTAAGAGTCCCACTTTTGGCTAAGCGCCGTAGTGAGCATACACAGTGCAGAATAATCCATTTAGGATTCAGCCTGTGTTCATTATTTCACAATTCAACAATATGCATTTTATGTGGCTATTGAGCAGAAAAACATTAGTGTGGGTGAATATAAAAATGAATATTAAACATTTATAATTAAAAATAAATGGCAAATGTATTTCAAAAATGCTTAGGATTAATGTCCACTATCAGTGGTTCAAGAACACCTCGGTACTAACTATTGGTACACTTTTTTGATCAACTATGGCACGCAGGCATCGAGGACCAACAAAACTGCACAATGTGGCAAACTTTCTCCATATGCAAATTTACAAATGCTTGCTACAGCAGCTCCACCAGTTTGTTTGCTATTTCGATGCTTGCCTTACATATCAACCATATGTGGCTAGCTGTATTTATTGTTGATAGATCTCACTCGTGGTCAACCTGTAATATTATATACAGGAACAACCCAAAAGTGAACCTAACCAAAATTCAGGCACTTGTCAGGTGTTCCCATGATCGTAATCATCTATTTGGTTTGCTGTATATATTTATAGGGCACTTAGCATAAAAATTAGATACTTTATTTTTCAAATATTATAACATACTGAATGTTTAACAATTAAAACTATTTACTTTATAATTTGCTTCATTGTAGAGCCAGAAGACTTGTACTTGTGTATGATATGTGCATTACCTATTTACTGATGGAGCATTCATTTCACTCTGCACTACATCATAGGCATCTTGTAGTAGATCCTGCAAGTAATAAAATGAAAAAGGGAGATATACATCAAAGTATGAAGAGGGATTCACAGAGCTCTAAGTACTGGGTTAGGGTTTTTTTCTGTATCTCATTTTTTAGTCTGTGACTATTCCACTGACAGATTCTGTAATAAGGACCTGCTGGTAAAAAGAGAGATTACAGAGGCATCTTTTTAGGATGTTATGATTTAAAAAAAATATTTTGTGTTATCTGTAAAGGAACATTTTTCTCTGGTGACATACCAGAGTGTTGAAGAAACAATTATGTAGTCCTGTGTCTGGGGACAGAGTTGTACTCCAACACAGAAATATTCCTTAAAAAAATAAGAAGAGCTGCAGTCTCAAGCTAATTTGACACTGCACGCCAGAAATCACACGCTATGACTACCCGTTGTGGTATTGTGTCCTCTAGACAATGATAAATAACTTTCATATTGGATGGGCCATTGGAGGAAGGATCCGCTTTAAGTAGCTAGCAGGCAGTGCAAGATGCCACATTAATAAAATTAATGATACTAATGGAATCTAGGCTCAGGGGTTTCACAGAACAGAGAAAGAACTACTGGGCCATCAATGGCCATTTGTAATTAAGGACATGTAAATGAAAAATAAAAAGAGACTTTCAAATGACTTTCAAAACAAATCTGAAAATTGCATAATCAATATTTACCTCCTCAAATATAAAAGATGCAGATGGATCAAATCTGGCGAGAGGTGAAGTGGCGATCTCAGTTTGGCCTTCCAATAAGACAGAGCTCTGGTCTAGAGTATTCTGCTGATCTTCTGCCCTTTGCTCTTGAAGTAGAGAGTTCCACAGACCTGAAATAGCCTCAGATACGACAGATAAATCTGTCTCATCTGGGGCAAACATTCCACTGTGCAAAAGTTGCTCCAGAGTTTCATTGTAGAAACGGAGATATCTGCACAAAGAGTTTTTGACTTAGCCACATTTTGTGTGCCTTTTTATATGTTTGTGGTTTGCAATTTGCAAAAACCATGGCAATTAACGCTATCTGGATGACTGTAACATATTGCGGTAGATATACGTCTAATCAATTTCATTTTTCAATTTCAATTTCAACAGATAGCTATTGCAAAATAAAATATTGCAATATTGCAATATCTAATAAAAAGAACTGTAGCAAACAGGACAAAAAACTATAAAACATGCTTAAAATCAAGTGGTTTAACAAAGTGCTGTACAAAATGCTCAAATATAAGCACAATTTTATATATTCGGTATGTGTACTTGTCAGAACTGTGTGTAGTATAATTATGTCAAAATCAGCCAAATGGTTTTCACCAAAACAGTACTGAAATATACAGGCTTTACAGTATACAACAATTTATGCACACTGTCCCCAAAAGTGTACAAGTAAGCACAACAGAAATATGCGTCATTCATCTGACTATAATTTAAACTGTGGTTGGAGGTAAAATAAATAAATAACTAACAGACTGGCAGCCTCACAAAAAATTATTCAGGGCCTTTAAGCTTTACCTCTCAATCTGTCTATGAACAGTACTTAACATGGAAAAAAATTAAAAAAGTGGATTCTCTGTTATGCTTTCGGGTGCGTTTATTTTAAATACTTGCTTTCCTTCTTTTATCCCCTTAAAATTAACTGTCACTGCATGCTAATTCAACATTCATGTAATTGACAAATGTTCATGCTACAAAGAAAGATTCTGATGGGAGTGGTTTATTTCAGGATTACCCTGCCACATCCTGGCACCTAAACATCAATTGTGGAAATATATTTTGGATATATGGTGTTTATCCCACCAGTATAGTTTTAGAGACTCAAAGAATCAATGCAGAAGCACAACAAAGCTGATCAACATAATAACCCTAAACGTTATGTTGGTTTTTCCTTTTAATTTCAATCCATCCAGTCTTTTAATCTGTCCATCTATCAGTCAAGCTAGAGTACATATTTGTACTGTATTTGGTGTATATAACCACTATGTCTAATATATGGTATGTATGTATATGTATGTACATACAGTGGTGCTTGAAAGTTTGTGTACCCTTATGAATTTTCTATATTTCTGTATAAATATAATAACTCCATCAGATTTTAAAAGTCCTAAAAGTGGATCAAGAAACCCAGGTAAACAAATGAGAAAATATTATACTTAATCTTCACTAATTAAGGACAATAATCCAATATTACATATATGTGGCAAAAGTATGTGACCCACTAGGATTAGCAGTTAATTTGAAGGTGAAATTAGAGTAAGGGGTTTTTTCAATCAATGAGATAACAATCAGGTGTGAGTGGGCACCCTGTTTTATTTAAACAGGGATCTATCAAATACTGCTTTTCACAACATGATTGTGGGATTGTAGCACAAACAAATAAGATGTGTAAGGACCTCCGAAAAAGAGGTGTTGATAAAGTTTACAAAAACATCCCTAAAGAATTTGAACTCCACGATTCCTTACTCAGACAGATTGTGTACAAATAGAGTAAATTTAAGGCCACTGTTACCCTAAAGTCTTTCTAACAAGAATGGTTAAAGAATTAAACAATTAGTTGCAGTTATTGCTGCACATGGGGCTCACACCAGATAGCAAGGTTCACATACTTTTGCTGATCACAAATATATAATATAAATAAATGATAAATGTAATATATTTTATGTTATATAAGCTACTTTTAGACTTGTGTGGAAATCTAATGATGTTTAGGTAATATTACAGAAATATAGAAAATTCATAATAGTTCGCAAATTATCTAGCACCGCTCTGTGTATGTATGCATGTTTTCATGTATGCACATGTTCTATACCACAGCTGTGATGTACTTGAGCCTTGGAACAAGCATTTCATGTACAACTGTCTTTTTTCGCATTCACCATACAAATCTATGTACGTGTATCTAAGATGAGCTTGGGCACAGAAAAGCCAGACGTGTTTCTGGGTGTTATTGATGGATGGTTTTCACTTTGCATGGTAGAGTTTTACCTTGCACTTGCAGATGAAGCGATGAACTGTGTTCACTAATAATAGTTTAATGAAATGTTCCTGAGCCCATGTGTTAATATCTGTTACAGAATGATGATTCTCTTGATCATTTGATGATATTATGGACTGTAGATTATGAATTCCCTAAACTGCTTGCAAATGCATTGATAAACATTCTTCTTAATCTGTTTGACTCAGTTGCTTGTGAACAACTGAGCCTTTCGGGGATGCTCCCTTTATATCAAATTAACCTGTGGAATGTTCCAAACAGGTGTTTTTTTTAGCAATTCTCAACAGTCCCAGTCTTTTCTTACCCCTGTCCAAACTCTTTTTTATTGTGTTTCAGACATCAAATTCAAAATTATTGAATTTTGCAAAAAAACAATAAAGATTATCCATTTGAGCATTAAATATATTGTCTTTGTAGTGTATTTAATTGAATATGGGTTGGAAAAATCAACATATACTGTTTTTATTTATGTTTTACACAACGTCCCAACTTTACTAGAATTGGGGTTGTAGGTAATTCCAAAGGCACAAGGTTACAAAAGGTTAGAAAATATTTTTTTGCAGCACTCAAGTTTCCTGATAGCCTCCAAAATCCTTAAATGGAAGAGGTTTGGTACAACCAGAACACTTTCTAGACCTGGCCGCCCTGCCAAACTGAGCAATCGTGGGAGAAGAGCCTTGGTGAGAGAGTTAAAGATGAACCCAACGATCACTGTGGCTGATTTCCAGAGATTTAGTAAGGAGATGGCAGAAAGTTTCTCAAAGTCAACCATAACTGCAGCCCTCCACCAGTCGTGGCTTTATGGCAGAGTGGACCGACAGAATACTGAAGGATCTAAATAGTTATAATCATGTGATATTTGAGTTTTTCTTTTTTAATAAATTTGCATAAATGTCTACGTTTCAGTTTTTTCTGTCATGATGGGGCGCTGAGTGTAAATTAATGAGATTTTAGCAAATGGCTGCAATGAAACAAAGACTGAAAAATGTAAAGGGGTCTAAATACTTTCCGTACCCACTGTACCCTTTTTGTCAATGTATATTTCTAACTTACTAACTCACCCATCAAACTCCTGGATGTTAGAGACAGATGAAGAAGATAACTGGGACTGGGGCAGCTCCTCTGATTCTTCATCAGCCAAGTCTACCTCACTGCTTTCTTGGCCCTCGTCTAGATCAGGTAAACAAGCTGTATGACTGGGTCTTCTGCTGTGCAAATTGCTTAAGAGAAATATATTAATACCATAGTAAAGGACAATAATGAATCATAGCAAAATGGGTATAATCCAATTTAATTTTTTAACTCAATAGACAAATACTCACAACCCCACTGATATTTTTAAAATGTCCTACAGTTCAGTGGTGCTTGAAAGTTTTTGAATCCTTTTGAATTTTCTACATTTCTGCAAGAATTTTGAGAAAAAAATTGTTCTGACAGCCTTCTGCCTTGTGTATGATCGTTGAATCATTTCGCAAAGCTGTAGTTTTTTCTTCAACCCTTGCATGCATACCGTTGTTGTTCAGTGTTTTTCTGATGTAAACTTGTGAATATTAACATTAGCTAATGTGAGAAAGGCCAGGAACGTTACCTTGGGTTCCTTCTGCCAACCTTACAGAGTAGTACACACATTATCCTTGCCATGAACTTTGTTAGTTGATAACTTCTGGAAAGGGTCATAAATAAGGGTTTTCAGTTTCCTCCTTGTACACAGTCTGACTGACTGTGGCTTGGTGGATTAAGTGTGTTTTCAGGTAAAAATAATGCAGAAATATAGAAATCATAAGGGGTTATTAAACTTTCAAACAAAAAAGTATATAATGCTAACTGTCTGATATTCATGAACAGTAAAACATCACTTTTACCATGTGCATATGCTGCCATTTAGCGCTACTAAATATCATTTATGGCCATGCTTACACGTGTTTGGAATAGAGCATCCTATACTGTTCTCGCACTTCTTCCAAATTCTTCGGCCCTTCATCATCATCAAGATAAAGTTCTAGAAATATTAGAACCTTATTTATAAAATATAACATTTTAGATATATACATCTAGGTGCTCATTGACGCATAAGTCATGAATAAATTTAAATTAAAAGGCTGCATTAATAATTATTTTTTTAAATGTGTGTGCGTGTTACCTTTTAGTGCTAGGAGTTTGCTGAGGTAAGCCTCCTTCTCCAAAAGAAATCCCATGGCATGATCTAGGATTTTCCACTGCAAAGAACATCATAAATATCATCACTATCGTACACGAGGTTAAAACTACAGTGAATGTTCACTGGATTAGGAACACATGGCTGGTGCCAACTCTATGGTGTTGATCTGTTCACTGCATCGCAGAAGGCAACATTTATCAATTATGGATAAACTGAGTAACTTGAGATGTGTTGCCAGTGAGTCAGCTATCCCATCATGTGTGTTCCTGTAATTGTAGCACTGACAAGTCTTATAATACAAGTTAGTACAGTGGTTTTATTGTTGCAGTGATGTTAACTCTATAATAACATACACTGTATGTGGTAGTCTCTATTAACAAAATTCACACTGTAATCCTCACCTTGGCATGGCTGCTTTCATGAGACAATTCCTCACAGTTATGACTGGACTGACTAGATGGACACACCATATTTTTCAGTTCCTCAAAAAGACCCGAGAGTGTGGCTTGATGCTGGGTCTGCAATGCTCTCCTTTTTACCTTCTGTTGCTCAACATCATTCATCTGCTTCTCTTCAACCCCACACGACATACCTGCTCTGTTTGTCCTCTACAGACACAACAGGAATGTTTAAATGTCTGTTTACTGTCAAGGTTTTGGAAAGAATGTGTATTAATATGTATGAAATATGCTAATTTAGGTACATAATGCAGGGCAGGATGCTTTCCTGTTAAGTAATATATTTTTATGCTTTTTTCCCCTCTTTCATTTTCATCTACTCTTCGGCTTTTAAAAGTTATTGTTACACTGTAATGGTCTCTAAATCTGACCAAGCGACGGTGGAATGTGCTGGACAAGTTATATCCATGGCAACCCAGCTTAGAATTTGAAGGACTTAAAGAATCTGGTGCTAATGTCGTATGTCAGGTAAAAGTACATCTTCAAATCATAATGGGTCTGAACTGATTTGGTAGTACAAAGGTTATACAATATCAGGAAGGTGATTTTAATGTTGTGGAAGTTCAGTGTATTTCTACCGTAAATTAGTGAAATGCCTAGAAAAATAACATATGACTTGAATGTTCCCATTTATTTCTGCAAACAACGTTTTGTGAAGCATTTTTTAATATTCCCATTTATTTCTGTAAACTAAATTTGGTGAATTAATTTCCAATTTCCGGTGTCTAAAGAGATGAATAGAGGGCTAGCACCATCTCGTGGACTTCATAAGCAATGTTAACAGACTAAAAAAAACTTGGGCATGCTATTATTGTAGTACAAGTTTTGTTTCAAATACGTTTTATGAGTGCTGATGAAGGGAGAGGCCGAAAGACGAAGAAGATGTTTTCTGAATTTTTTTATGTTTGCAATTTCAACAGAAAGGATTTGGAAAAAGCAAGAAAGGCGTGACAGTCAAGATCTACCAAAAATATTCCCCAAGCTGCTTTGTAAGATTAATATTTTGCACTGATTTAGCAATGTAGAATTGATAATAATTAACATCTATAACACAATATGTACAAAAAATAGAGAGTGCCTATAACTTGCACAGTGCTGTATGTAATATAAATAATATAATATATTTTAATATTACAAATATTATTTAAAAAAGTGAGAAAACATATATCAGTATAATAAAAAATATTTTGCAGGCAAAAATTCATGCTGTTATTGAGACAAACTCCGGATCCATCACACTTCTAATTAAATTACCAAGGTGAATAATTAAATAAATGAATGAATAATTGAATCAATCAATGTTTGAATTTATAAGACGTCTTCAAATGGTTGTTAAATTAGCAAGGGGAAACGAATGCACTTTGACAAAGATTCCTGTATCCATACCCTTTTCCTGTCGAATTTCTTTTCCATTTGCCAAGTCTTACTATGCAACACGAAGGCACAGTAAATAGCGCTGTGGCCTCACAGCAAGAAGATCCCAGGTTCAAGCCCTGGGTATGGCGACTCTGGAAATTTCTGTGTGGAGTTTGCATGTTTTCCCCGTGTTTGCACGGTTTTCTTGATTGCTCTGGTTTCCTCCCACATTCCAAAGACATGCATGATAGGTTAATTGGTGTCTATAAATTGCCCGTTAGTGTGTGTGTTTGTTAGTGTGTATGTGTGCCCTATGATGGATTGGCGCACTGTCTAGGGTTGTTCCTGCCCTCACGCCCAGAGTTGCCAAGTGGACACCGGCTTCCCCGTGACGCTAAAACTAGGATTAAGCAGGTAATAAATAACGAAAGAATAAATAATGAATGAATGAATACATTTTTCCCTCTCATGCTGATTCACGCACAAATCTGATTATAAATTAGAAATGGAGCTGCCAGGTAGGAGGAAGAGAGGAAGACCAACTAGGAGATATATGGATGTGGTCAATGTATACAT
>JAOUQT010000013.1:4116209-4126328 GCA_025769995.1 Xyliphius kryptos | reverse complement strand
TCAGCCATGACTTGTCGCTACTTGGAATCGAACCAGGGACCTTCCGGTCGCAAGGCCGGTTCCTTAACCACAAGCCTGCGACTGCCCCTTTTTGAGTTTGAATTGTGAGCCATGACTTTACGGATGTCTTCGCCTCTTCATTAGACATGAATTTTCGTCCAGGTCAGAATTCTTTCAGTGGACAATATCAGGATTAAAGGGTGGATGCTTTATTAACTCAAATTGAGAGTGTGGACACTGAGTAGTAGTGTGTGGATGTGCTTTTTCACGCTACTACACAACATCCTCGGACAACAGAGTCCTTCCTGTTTTGTCTAAAGTTTAAGCTTTTGTGCTTCATTGAGTCCCTCACTGTACCAAGCTCTGTTTATTGTTAAACCTTGTTCCTGATACTGATCCAATACTGGCTCTTGTCCCACTTTAATGGAAGATTAAAGATGTTTCCATTCAGTACTCTACTTTTACCCTCAGGCTTGTAGTGAAGTTTTATTTTTTTTCCATTCACCCTCATGTGTAATTGTGTGTCCATATAGGACTTATATTGTGTGTGTCTGTGTTTGAGTAGACTTGTGTAACACCACAAACCTTCGCTCAAGATCTCTTTCGGGAACGGGCCGCTCACTAGTGGGCTCTTGGTTGAAGCTGAACAGGACAGAGGACTACTTCCTGCTCTACTCACATCTCACCTACATCACTCTTCCCCTGCACCGGATAACTACAGGTACAACACAAACAGCTGCTACTTACTCACATATTATAATAATCATACTTTAACACCTTTTTTATTATCTGACCAAGAGCTACTGGTTTTACAGAATGAAATGAAATCTATAAGGTACATTAAGGGTGGAGGCAGACACATGTTAGCTAATTCTTCTATATACTTACTGAAGGATTTCTGTGATATGCTATTTAAAGTCTGCACAGTGACACAGTGGATAGTGCTGTGGCCTCACATCAAAAATATCCCGGCTTTGAGCCCAGAGTGGGCGGAATAATTTCTGTGTGGAGTTTGCATGTTCTCCCAGTGTTCGTGTGGGTTTTCTCCAGGTACTCCGGTTACCTCCCGCATTCTAAAGACATGCATGATAGGTTAATTGGTGTATCTAAATTGCCTGTTAGTGTGTGACTGTGTTAGTGATTGTGTATGGCCTGTAATGGATTGGCGCCCTGTCTAGGGCTGTTCCTGACCACGCGACCAGAGTTGCCAAAAGGGAACAGCTTCCCCATGACCCCAAATCTAGGATTACGCAGGTATAGAGAATTAATGAATGCTATTTATATATTATTTCCTGTTATGCTTTCCTTACGATATTATGCAGTAATCATTGAATTAATGACACTGACCAACTGTGGTAATTTGTAAATGTACACCGAACCATCACTGGATTAGAAACACCCAGCGGGTGTCATGATCATTAATAAAGTCCCCAGTTGGTGGTTATGTCAGGATCAGCACTAATATATGGTAATAAACTGTCCATTATACAGCAAAAGCCAACATTTACCAGAGCAAGTTAACAGACGAATAGTCGGAGTCATGGATGTGTAAGGACAGTATTTTAGCAACAGCTGGGCTTGTGAGCTGTTCCTGTGCCATGATGTCACAGGTGTACCGAGCGTAGAGGAGCCACCAACAAAAATCAAGAGCTGAGTGGGCATTGGTCGACTTGCATATGAATGAATTTTTCTACCAAGTGCAGTCTGTTACACAACCTGTGGGATGATAATAATCCAAATGAACCACCCCATTATTAGCTAGGTGTTTCTAATCCAGAGATCGTTCAACATAAGTTTTATTTTACCAGTTCTTTTTTTTTTTGACCATTTTCATTCATTCATCTTTAGTCGGCTGACTTTTCTTATTTTCTCATAATCATGGTATTTCTTCAACAGATATTCTGGAGGTGAGACAAAAGCCCATTCTGATGATCTAGCAGCTCCTGACTTCCTCAGAACTAAGTGCCTCACCACCTCAGGCCCCTTAGACAACAGCGCCATCTCGCATCCATACAGAGAAACAAACAAGTAAAAAAAATAACCCCACCACTGACTACAGGAGAGAAAACATGAGGACTTAAGACTTATTAAAAACCAGCCAATCAAGAAGTGCCTCTTCCACCTGTTTTCTGTGACCGTCTGTATGTGGACACGAGCGCAGACAACCTGTGTGACTGACTGATGATCGTCAGAGATGCCTCGTTCCATCTGATCAGCTCAGGCTGGGAAGACAGGACTGGCTAACGTCCCACCTGCAAGCGAAAGGGAAAAATGAACAAAAGAATGTCTCTATTACTTGTAAATACACTGCTGCTTAGAATACTCAGTGAAACGACCAACAACTACTACGTTGTTGAATTGTGCGTAGTGCTTTTTTCCAAAGGCAATCCCCTCCTCATATCCCTAACCCCTAGCCGCAACCTCCCTAACCGCAACCTCCCTAACCTCCTCACCTCAACCTCCCCAACCCATCACACTCTCAGCCCCTCACCTAACCATTCCAACTCCTTTCCTTACCTTTCCAAACCCTTCTCTAATCCTCTAAACTCCTCACGTCACCCTCTCAGCCCCTCACCTCACTATTCCAACCCGTTACTTTACCCACTCAGACCCATATCTTACCCCATTCCTAAGCCTTAACCTCTTAACCAGCTAGACTCTGTTTTTGGGCCTACTCCCAATACAGAGTCTGGAATTAGAAATGCTGGAAGTGTCTTAAGTTCATCATTCTGGTTCACACACAAAAAGGGGGTAAGGCTGCACAAGTAGATTTCATTACTCTTGTTCATTTGTATGTTTGCCCTTCTTTGTAATCTGTGATATTTATTACTGGGTTGTGCAAGTGTGAGACATTCAGGTGCAACAGTATGATAGTGTAAATAAAATATCCTGAAATAACACATTATTAGGTTGCAATATAAACACAACCCTTGCCCTTCTGTTGAACTAGTGCTTCAGGACATTCACAATGTCAAGCTAATGTCTTATTCCTGAACTTCCTTTATCTTTGGAGTGAATTTGGAGATAATTTGCCCCAAATTCACACAATAGCTGTGTTATTCTGACCTCCTTAACATGTGACGTGAATTTCAGGAAGAATGCAGTAAGGTGTTCATTAGTCTTTGTATTATTATTGGCAGGGTTTGAGGCAGTTTTTCCCAAATTGAGCTTCGTGTAAAACTCCAAAGACAAAAGAATTGCAGAAAATTGAAGTAAGTCACATTTTTCAAACCAAAAAAATGACCTTTTACTAGTTACACTTTGCCCCCATAATCACACAAAATATTAAGTAGGTAAAGACTAAGACGGGCGGTGATGCAGTGGATAGTGCTGTGGCCTCAAAGCAAGAAGATCCCGGGTTCGAGCCCCGGGTGGTGCGACTCGGTGAATTTTTGCATGTTCTCTCCGTGTTCGTGCTGGTGTCTCTAAATTACCCATTAGTTTATGAATGTGCGTGTGTGCCCTATGATGGACTGGCACACTGTCTTAGGTTGTTCTTGCCCTTGCGCCCAGCGTTGCCGGGTGGGCACCACCCTAAAAACTAGGATTAAACAGGTATAGAAAATGAATGAATAAATGAATGAATAAATCAAGACTAAGACAAGTATCCAGGTTCAAGCCTTCTCTAATGCTCCAAAGCCGAGATGGGAGATTTCTTATAATTATTGGAAAATATTATGGTGGAATAGGAAGGGAAAAGGAATATGAGTCAATTTGATCAGTTTTAGTCTGTCGTCTTTATTCTGTCTGTCGTCTTTATTCTGTCTGTCGTCTTTATTCTGTCTGTCATCTTTGTGTTTTTAAGAGAAAATCTTACTTGTTACCAATTTTCATAAATTCACAACAGATTATGGTGGTCAAAGGGTTTAACTGAGGGCTAACTTTCTTGTAGCGCTCCAAATCTGTCTTAGTCTTCACCTCCTAAAGATGTAGCTTCAATACAATGAGTATCAAATAAAGGATTTATAGTACAAACCAGATTCCAAAAAAGTTGGGACAAAGTACAAACTGTAAATAAAAACTGAATGCATTAATCAACAAATCTCAAAAAGTGATATTAATATTCACAATAAAACATAGACAACATATCAAATGTCGAAAGTGAGAGATTTTGAAATTTCATGCCAATTATTGACTCATTTGATATTTTGTGACCGCAACACGTAAAAAAAGTTGGGACGGGGCAATGTGAGGCTGGAAAAGTTAAAGGTACAAACAATTGCAACTCATTAGGTCAACTAGCAATAGGTCATTAACATGAGTGGTTATAAAAAGTGGCCGCGGCTCTCAGAAGCAAAGATGTGAAGAGGATCACCAATCCTTCTAATTCTGCGTTGACAAATAGTGGAGAGATATCAAAAAAGAACATATCATCATCTACAGCGCATATCATCATCAAAAGATTCAGAGAATTTGGACGAATCTTTGTGCGTAAGGGTCAAGCCCAGAAAAACCATACTGGGTGCCTATAATCTTCGGGCCCTTAGAAGGGACTGCATCACATACAGGCATTCTTCTGTATTGAAAATCACAAAATGGGCTGAGGAATATTTCCAGAGAAGATTATCTGTGAACACAATTCAAAAACATTTGGCGCATCATAAAATGGAGGATACAATATAAAATATCTAAGACAGTTGAGTAACTAGAATCCTACATTAGACAAGAATGGGTTAACATTCCTATTCCTCAACTTGAGCAACTTGTCTCCTCCGTCCCCAGACGTTTACAAACTGTTGTATGGAGAAAAGGGGATGTCTCAACATGGCCTTGTCCCAACAGTTTTTTGAGATGTGTTGTTGTGATGAAATTTAGAATCACCTCATTTCTCTTTAATTTCTCAGTTTAAACATTTGATATATCATCTATGTTCTATTCTAAATAAAAAAAGGATTTTTTTAAACTTTCACATTATTGCATTCCATTTTTATTTACAATTTGTACTTTGTCCTAACTTTTTTGGAATTGTGTTTGTACACAACTGACCATCCACTGTGTGACCTTCAGTTGGATTTTTGTTGATGGTTCATCCACTCTTGGTACTCCAGTGGTACCTTGGTACAGGAACGAGCATAAAAACATCCAGCACCAACTGTCTGTCCAGGATTAAAGTTGCTCCTGTCAATCCATTTACTCATACGTGGTAATTTTGCCTTCTGCTATTCATTGAACCGAGCAACACCTTAAATAAGATCTGTGATATTACCCCCAATTTGCATCACTTTAGCGGTGATTGTATGCCACCTTCCAGGTGTTCCTAATACAGTGATGGTTTTGTGTATAATAAAATAACAAATAGATAACTGGTTCAATAAATTCCATTCATCATAATATTTTTTAATCGTTTAGCTTTTAATCACTACATCATCTTTATCTTCTGATCGGCTCAGTATTTTGGAAGGAACTGATCATGGTGTTACTAACACCTCTGTCCCTCTCAAATCAAATCCCCACAATCACCGAACACTTTAAGGAACGAAAACAGGTATTTGGTTTTAACACTGCATTCTTCTTAACCTGAGGGTGTCAGCTATTGGTTGTTTCTAGAAAGGGGAAGTCAGCTAGATGCAGCTATATCTAGAGGCTTATAAATGAGACTTATTGACTAGTTCTTCATGGGTCTCAAACACTCAAACGGTTAAATATGTATTTAATCTTATATACATTTAATTCAGTAACAGCAACATGATTTTTTTTAGCCTAGCAGGTTCAGAAACACTGCAAGGTATTAAAAAGCATGAATAATTTTAAAGCCTTACATGTCATTAAAAAGTGTTTTTTTTTTTTAATTTGTTTCTAAAAAGCATTACAAATTTTAAATATAACCAGCACCACTCCTATGCTTCTAATGAAGGCATTACAGCATTATGGACCTTATGTGCCTATGTTAGTAAAGAGATTAAACAAGTTCACAAAAACAACCAAACATCCATGATGATTGTGTCAATGTATGTTATGTCATTTAAAAAAAATGGAGTTAAAAGGACATTGAACAGCATTAAATTAGACTTGCATTTGCCTAAGCAAACCCTACTACCAGTAAAAGCTAGTTAACTTTAAAAGCCTGTGAAACACAAGTCAATTTGTTTTACTGGAGCAGTGTACATAAAAGTCCCTTTCAATTTTGTCAGTGTTTGTCAGGTACTGCTCTTGTATGTGCTAACTAAATGAATTGTTTCTAATGCATGTGCTTAAGCGAAGGCAAGACATTAACATTGCCTCAAACAAAATGAGCTCAAATCTATGAAAGAAGCATAGGAAAATATTCACTTTTCTCAGTCCTGTGGAAATCTGTTCTTCCTCTAGATTTAATAAGCCGCATTTTCTCTAGAAGAAGTAAGATTACATTCACTAAAGATATGTAACAAAAACAATAACGCAACACTTTTGTTTTTGTTCCTATTTTACATGTGCTGAACTCAAATTTTGTTAGTGATCACTTCTCCCTTGTCGAGAAATCCCATCCGGAGAAAATTCCACTAGAGTCTGGTGAAGGCACATACTGTACAAATCTCAAAAACGCTTCAAATTCAATTAAATTTTATTTCTAAAGTGCTTTTAACAATAGACATTGTCCCAAAGCAGCTTTACAAAAAACGTTTTAATCCAGATGAGTAACGCTGGCAAGGAAAAACTCCCTGAGTGAGTAAGAAACCAGACTCATAAGGGAACCCATGCTCAGATTCTCGTTCATCTTGTTTCCTTCCTTGTTGTTTTAAACGCCTCTTTACTCCCTTCACTGAGCCGTTATAACCAACACTGCACTCTGATTTGTCATAAATGTATGGATTTTGTCATAATATTTTTCTCAGATGTGCCACGTGTAAGGTGTAAATCAAAACACATTTTAAACGCTGTTTGTTGGCTACTGCAAATAAGCTCTTCAGATATTCTATATTGGGTTTGCCTCGTTTTTGCTTTAAGATTTAAAGTAAACAAAGAAGTGTAGCAGCTTGAAATTCTTTTCTGTGCAATTCTTTGAGTAACAATGTCCGTGTAACTGTGCAATACAGTGGATACAATTCGGTTTAAATACCTAATATTACTGGCTACAGTTCTGCTTTTGTCAGCATAAGGACTCACAGTCTGTTTAGTGTCCACACTTCAGTTTATAACTATTTATACTGGAATTTTGTTTCTTAAGTCTGGAATTCAAAGCGGGACGTTATAGCATAACCACTCATCTTTTTTATCGTAACCCCAACAGCAGCGACGAGGACAACAAGCCATTGCAGGGAAGTCAAACCTCTCTAGACGGCAATGTTAAGGAAAGTGACGACAGTCTAGTAGACTACGGAGAGGGAGGTGATGGCCAGTTCAACGAGGATGGCTCCTTCATCGGCCAGTACACGGTGAGGAAGGATAAAGAGGAGACGGAGGGCAACGAGAGCTCAGAGGCCACATCGCCTGTCAATGCTATATATTCTCTAGCATAGATTCATCCAGAATGAACAAAAAAGCCAAATGCACACACAAATAATTCAACATGTGTGTATATATATATACATGTATATATATATACATGTATATATATACATGTATATATATATACACGTCAAGAGAAATCTGGAACTACACACTGAGATGCACAGTTGAAGAAAGCAGTGTGAGAAAACAAACCCTGGGTGAAGAAAACAAAGAACTCGGATATCAGTGTGCCTTTAGGGCAATGGGGCACAGGAAAAACTATAGCAAAGCATTTTCTGTGGCTGTTTGTATCTAATTTAAACCCTGTCCACACATTCACACTTTGTAAGGTCAGAGAAAAGAAAAACACATGCAGCAGTCCGATGAGATATCCACAGTGGACGAAATCAACAAAGGAACATTGGCAAAGAGCAAAAGTAAAGCAGTAACAAAAGATATATGGATGTTGTAAACAGTGCTGGCACAGCTTTCTGTACCATACAAGTCTATGCACTATGTATTACCATCATGTACATTTGGTTGAAATTGGGTGATGATTTGTTTTTTTTTTTCATAATTCAAAAGTCATTGCTAAGTCACTAAAATGCTGTACTTTCCTGGCACCCGTGTCCTAGCAATAGACATACCTGCTGTAGTTTGATGCTTATTTTTGCAAGTATATTTTTACTGACTGCATCTATAGCATTCTAAATATTATGGCTGACCTTTCACAGACAAATGCAAGCACCATCATTTATGCAGAAAAGAAAAGTCAGCAAACAAAGGAATTAAAAAAATACACTATTATGGAGCATGGTCGCAATTAACAATAGAGAGTTTAAAAAGAAAACTATCTCTGATAGCTCAGTAAACACAGATGTATAATCTTTTTTTATTGATATCACTACATATTAAATGATGAGGATGATGAGGATGATGATGATAAAGACGAGTCTACATTTACATATTTTTTTTTCTAGAATTTTTCGGGCTGTCCTCTTTGTTTAAGTACGCTTTTCTCAAGTGTTTCTGTGCAACATAGATGTGGAAAGCGGTAAGAAGGATTTTTATTTCAAAGCCATGCTTGATATTATAGACCCTTTTAATCTTCTATATATCTCCCACGTCGTAAGGAAACCAAAATGTAAAGCGGATCCAGACACATAAGGTCTAGTTTCACTATTATTCACTATTAGTACCTTGCATGGTGAAAGGGTATATGAATAAAACGAAGATTATATTAATTGCAGAACCATACAACGTAGCATGCTTTTATTTCACCGCCTAAAAAAAGCAGCTTGAAATCCAGCGCGATTCACAGAACCGTGGCCATGTTTGCTAAAACAGTTTAGCTCCAATGTCATTTAATTCAATTCAATTCAATTTTATTTATAAAGCGCTTTTAACAATAAGCATTGTCCCAAAGCAGCTTTACAGAAAACGTTTTTATCCCAGATGAGTAACGGTGGCAAGGAAAAACTCCCTGAGTAAGTAAGGAAGAAACCTTGAGAGGAACCAGACTCATTTGGATGATGTAATGCAATTTCAATTTAAATTAAAATATTTATTTAAATATAATTTATACAGTTTATATCATTAATATATTTACGATTCATTTAATGAACACCCAGTTTGAACTACTTGTCTTTTCCTGGAGATTTTTTTTCCACCTAATATAAGGTACAGTAATAATGTAATTTAGGGAACAGTTGTAAAAACTATTATTAGACACATCTGTGTAATAAAGGGATGGGTAGGAGACAGGTGACTATTTAAATGTATGTATCAATGAGATGTATGTTTGGTTTGTTAATCGTGCTGTTTCTTTTGTATTACACTTATTGTATTACTGTTCCAATGTGTTGATATATTTATTTCGTGACACTTTTACATGACGCGGTAAAGAACTATTGTTTGTTTATTTTACTCGGGACTGATTTGCAGACGGGTGGAAAAAATTAAAAAGCAAACCTGCTGGCTCTTTTATGCTTTGGAGCTCATTTTGTAGGGAGAAAATATATCAAATCAATATGAATTTGTTCTAACTGTGTATTCATAGATGAAGTAAATCTAAATTGACGGGAGTGGTCGGTTTCAGGATGCACAGGTCACAAGGACATGGTTCAAAATAAATAATTGGATGAGAATACAAATAATGTAGCTAATACCTTTCGTACTTTTAGGGCTAGCATGTTAGACAGTGGCGGAACGGTGGCGCAGTGGGTATTGCTGCAAGAATTTTTCGTGTGGAATTTGCATGTTATCCATGTATTCCTCTGGGTGATCCAGTTTCCTCCCGCATTATAAAGACATGCTTGTTAGGTGAATTGGTGTCGCTTAAGTGGCCCTTATAGTGTGAATATGTGCGAGACTGTGTGTGCCCTAAAATGGAGCAGCACCCTGTTTAGTTTTGTGCCTCTTATTGCGCCCACAGTTGCCAGGTGGTCAATGGCTGGCCCACGGAGCCATATGGATTGGATGAAATAAAATGAATAATGAATGAATAATTGCTTACTTGTGCACTCCACTACCATCCTTAAAGCACTACTGGAGCACAGCTACTTATCCCAGACCGGCTCTACAAGGTTTTTATACTGAGGGCCACATATGGAAAAATGTCAAAATAAAAAAAAGGTCTGGGTCATGGACTAGATATTTGGGATAATAACTCACATCTAATAGCAAATAGACACACTTCCCTTGACTACAGTG
>JAOUQT010000013.1:4006675-4021606 GCA_025769995.1 Xyliphius kryptos | reverse complement strand
AGTGATTGACAAGAATGATAGATCCTAAAAAAGAAGATACATATTTTGAATACAATGTTCATTTTTGTTATTTTCTGTGAAGTAGTTAAAGATTATATACATCTCTCTTCAGGTTTTGATTTAGAAAACAGTGAACAATGTTCCCAATGCATGGAAATATAAACTATTAAAGATTTCATGCTTAATGTGTTTTTTTTTAAACACTGCTGTTATTTTGAACACAGCAGTAACTCATTAAAGGAATGAAAATTTTAAAAAACAATGTATATTGCGATTGTAACGGCTCAATGCCGTTATGATTCACACCTTCAAATCATTTCGGATGTCTATGATGAATGGTTGCCATGGCAATCTAGGGTGCAGTAGTAATTTAGAGGAAATTTCCTTTGATTTACGTGTTTACACAGTCTGTGCGAATGTGTGTGTGTCACATCACTGCTTGAATGATCAAGTCATGATTTATGAGGTTTGGAAATAAGATGCTTATAGCTATTAAAGCCTGGTATATGGAATTAACATAATGTCTGCTGAACTTTTTTTGAAAAAAATTTAAAAACTTGTCCATGAGTTCATTAGTAACAGTGTTGAGCGGATGCTAAACCCGACATGTGTGACAGGCTTAATTTATACATTTATAGATGACCATATAAAAACTCCATGTACTGTATGACTGTGTAAGCACAGCATAAGTCATCTGTGTGTTTTAGTGTTAAAGTACAATACGCACTGTGCAGTCTTAGTGTTTTTGTCTGCAGTATATTCAGCTTAGCGAGCTCAAATCTTTTTTGCCCCAGGACTCTACAGGTCACTCAGAGTCAATACATAATAATCAGTGGTACAAGCAATAATAACAAGGCCAGTTGTTGAGCTTCCTGCTGAGAGCTGGAGCGGGAATGGGAGAGATGCGAGAGGCAATATGGAGTGTGTGGAGAAGTCAGGGTAGTACCTGCTGTGGAGGGCTGTGGGAGCTAAAGATGGAATGGTAGTGCTCGATTAGGAGCTCTGTGAATATGTTGAGAGGTGTGATAGCACTTAGAGATACACCTCCATGACGAGGCCACACTAGGTTCACTCCAAACACACACGCCAGGTTAGTAGAGCTCATCTTATTAAAGATGCTCTCCTGAGACACCTGCAGAGACAATATATGAACAGTTTACTTGATAAAACAGATCACAATTTTTATTAATATTCAAAGATATTGAGTTTTAATGCATTCCAGGTTACATCAATTAAACTGCAGTCAAGTTAAAATAATTTAACAAAATACAGATAACTTCCAAAATAAAACTGTATGGAAATATTTTTCAATCAAATTATTTCATGTCAATTCAAGATGTAATACTGTTGAGCGCTAAATAATAGCAGTATAACATCACTAATGCTTTTAATTACAGAAGAAAATAATACAACATAGGAAAATAGACATAGTCGCAGACGTAGTCGGATAATGGGTAACCAACAATCAAATGTCATGACATGAACGCTGCTAATTTGGTGTAATTGACTCAAGGGGTCAGTTAAATTAATAGCAGTGTAGCGTTCAAATAGTGAAGTCATTACTTCTGAGAAGAAACAGGTGTCAGTTATGGCCCTTATTAAAAGGAGGAGGGCTGATAATGTTGTACCTGCTGGTATTAGCACTTGCTCAGTGAGTAAAATGGGTCATTTCAGACATTGTAACAGTATTTGTAAAAGTATTAAAAAAAAACTTTGAACAGGAAGGTGATTTGAGACTGACAGACAAAATGCAGAAAATAATTGGCTGCTCAGAAAAAAATATCTAAAATGATTTAAAATAACAAAAAAAAAAATATATGAATCACGTGAAAAGGAAATAAATACTACCATCTGCATAAATCACAGAACAAGAATGGAAAAAAGCGTGCAAAGATCAGCTCCAGAAAAATCAAAGATGATCTTCAGTGACCTTCAGACGCCTACTTTTTGCAAGAAACCCTTAAAGTATCGACACTGAAGAAAATACGTGTTTAAATGTCCATCCATCCATCTTTTACTGCTTATCTGTGGCCGGGTCACGGGGGCCACAGTCTAAGCAGGGATGCCCAAACTTCCCTCTCCCCAACCACATCGGCCAGCTCGTTAGAATGAATTTCGAGGCATTCCCATGCCAACCGAGCAACATAGTCCCTTCAGTGAGTCCTGGGTTTTCCCCGGGGCCTTCTCCTGGGGGAGACACGCCTGGAACACCCCTGTAGAGAAGTGTCCAGGAGGCATTTGGAAGAGATGCCCAAGCCACGTTAACTGACTCCTTTCAATATGAAGGAGAAGACGTAGATTGACAAGTAAATCAAGAGCTTTGCTTTTCGGTACAGCGACCGCATCACTGTGGCGGCTCCTTGATCCGAGTGTCAATCTCACGCTCCATCCTTCACTTACTTGTGAAAAAGATCCCGAGATACTTCACTTGAGGCAGGACTTCATCAACCTGGAGAGGAAAATCCATCCTTTTCTGGTACAGAAACATGGCCTCAGACTTGGAGGTGCCAATTCTCATCTTAGCCATTCACACTCGGCTGCAAATAATCTAAGTGATAATTGAAGGTCCTGGTTTAAAGAAGCCAACAGGATAACATTCGCAAAAAGCAGATGTAATCCTGTGGTTCCCTCCGGCACCTGGCTGCGGCAAGAAATTCTATCCATAAATATTATGAACAGAACCGATGACAAAGGGCAACCCTGCCGGAGTCCAACATGCACTGGGAATGTATCAAACTTGCTGGCGGCAGTGCAAATCAGACTCCTGCTCCGTTCATACAGGGAAGGGACGGCTTTTAACAAAGAGCCCCGTACCCCATACTCCCGAAGCATCCCCAACAGTAAACCACAAGGGACATGGTCAAATGCCTTCTCCAAATGCACAAAACATATGTGGACTGGTTGGGCAAACTCCCATGAACCCTTAAGCACCCTCTGAAGGGTATAGAGATGGTCCATCCCCTGTGCCTTGCCACTGAGGAGCTTACCAACCACCTCAGTGTCTTCAGCTTGGATAATTAAGAAAATCCTTAAAGTATTCCATCCACCGCCTGACAATATGCCCAGTTGAGGTCAACAGCTCCCCCCCTGCAGTGTAAACAGCGTTGGCAGAGTACTGCTTCCCCCTCCTGAAAACAGCAAGAGCCCTCCCCCAACCTGAAAGCAAAGATACGCAGCCCTCTCGTTCACCGGAGTGAACTCCAACACATGGCGGCTGAACTGGGGAGCTACACCCACAGAAGTAGCCATCAGGGGTCCGTGCAATGTGAATTGGGTGGCGGTGTTTAATTTTAGTTTGATAAAGAAAGCATTGACTGGCCTAAAAAGAAGTGGAACAATATTCTATTTAAAGATGAGAGCAGGACTGTTCTTATTGGGTCTAAACAGATGACCCATAAACACTAAATTTAATCCGCAGTACACTCTGAAGACGGTAAAACATGGATGTGCAAGCATAATGGTATGGGGATGTTTCTTATGTTCAAGAGCCAGGCTAATTTATCATATACCAGGCACAATTGACCAGTTTTATTACATCAAAATACTAGACGAGGTCATGGTACATTAGGCTAAAAAATAAATACTTGATTTTGGGTGTTTTAACAGGAAATCAACCCTATACACATACCAGCAAGCAGAAACAACCTGGTTCTAGACCAACAAGATTGATCAATTCCCAGACCTTCCCAGATCAGAAATCCTATACAGCCCATATATAAAATCCTAAATATTCTAGTTTATAAATGAATATTCAGACACTGATTTCTTGAACATCCAATCATTTTCCTCTTCATTTTCAGTTTGGTGTTCATGTTTCCATGTGAAATGGAATGTGCAGTGCTTTTGTGTATGTAGATATATAGGATTAAAGTTTTTCGTAGTCAGTCGCACAATTTACAATATTTAATGTTTCTTAACATACAATGCGTTAGTAAATATTCTTCAGTTTCTTCAGATTCTGATTCTATTAAACTGTTATATTCTATAAATGCTTGTTTATTTCCGGCCATCTGTCTTATATCTCTCAAACTTTCAATTTCTCCTTCCTTGCAAAATCCTTCAGAGTATTACACAGTAATACTCCTATCCAATGCAGGGGAAAATAAACGCAAGGTTATAATTCCACAATCAATAAGCAAGTATCTCCAAGTGTTACAACCAGCATACAGCTCATTAAAATATCAGATCTATACTTGGGATTTTTTCTTCTTTCTACAGGTCATGCAGCTTGACTTTAACATGGAGACACTGAGTATATTAGATAAAGATACTCAAGTATGCAGAAAATGCATTATTAATGAGAGCTTGTGCAAAAATTCTGTTCAGCCTACATTAAACATAGTAATTCCCCACATTAGCTACTAAACCAACTGGTTAAACAAATTCAACGGTCTACTGTTGTTACTTGGGTTTAGACCCTGCTAATTATAAACATCACTTAAAAGGAACCTGTTTTTGCAACGTGATGCAGACTAGAAGGTCCCATAAAGGAGCACAAAATGCCACATTATAAAGACATTCAAATATGGACACTAATAGCCTACAAAACCTTTTAAAGCCCTACTTAACTAAGGGTCTAGGACTCCAAATCTAGAATAATAGTGAACCCTTCCACCTTTTTACCAAAAAAAATACTGAAGTAGAATATGCTTCACTCTCATAGGAACACTCAAGCTTCTCCACTACAGAAAGCTACTGATCACAGTAGAGCGTCCACCTATGCATAACATAAAAAAAACAAACACTAAGGTTCTGCCAAGTTGTGACTCAAGCTGCAGCAAGATCTTAAATCAGGAAAACGGATATTTGCAAGCTATGCTGCAAATAGTCTTTTTGATCAGGTGGAGGTCCTTGTAAGGCTGTTGTTGGTTGTTCAAACGTCGTCTGCTGCAGATGAGGAGTTTTAGCATACTGATGAGTTTAAAGTGCTAGCTTCACAATTGCATGAAACAGAAACCCCTGAACAATGCGGCACTTGAACAATGCGGACAGGAAGAAAATCTGCCAGGAATTTTATATCTGCCAATGAGTGAATACAACATGGGTTTGGAAGCTTTTGAGGAGTTCATTATTTTGTTAATAATTAACCTTTCTTTGGGTAAAATTGACACGTGTTCACTGTTAAAAAATATGATTTTCTTCCATCTAACTGCCTACAATTTTGATTTTGATTGCTGATCTGATCTTTTCTTTGTACAAGTTGAGCATGATTGGTGTCATTATTGAATTTTTACTTCAGCTACTGCCCGGGTCCCAAAGCACTCACTACTCTCACAGTAGATTGTAAGTTTATAATATATGGTAATGTTGTACTATGTAAAGTCAATTAACAATATGCAGTTTCTAAATATAAGAAGAAATAAATATGATAAAATAATTTTTATTAATTTCATCTGTATAATTAAAGGTATGAATGTTTAAACATTGTCATTTTATTTTAAAAAACATTCACTGAATTTACAGATAATGTGCTATATATGATTATATGTATGGTTATTCGGAATATGAATAAGATATACCATATTGGGATATGAGATTTTGGTTATATTCTCAGCCCTATTGCTAGATTTGCACATACTGAAGCAAAACTAATTAGTCCAGGGGTCACTATATGCAGTTAGACCTGCAGGCTCTCCCCTTACCATATGCAGGAAACAGATGAGGTACTTGACCACAATGAAGTTGTACTCTGGAAGCGACTCGACAATATTCTTGCACCTTGAAACCCGCAAGCTGCTCTCCACCTCTGTAAAAAACATTGATTTATTTCACAAATTCCAGACACATCCACTATTACCTTCAGTAAGTAATGTTAACATTTACAATACACCAAAGATATTATTTAAAACAGTGAAAATAATTCTTAAATACAACCTTTACCTCCAGAGATACAAAAACACATCTCATTCAACTCCATTTACTTTACTTTATTACATCCCACATATCTGCTATTTAGTTATTTGAGTGCCCAATTAATTATTAATACTGGGAAACATTGAGAACTGAGGCAGGCTGAGCTTGCATGAATGTTAAACAAAGATACTTCATATTCACTGTTTTATGAATGTAATGGTGTTACTCAGCATCTGCATTATGCATTTTGAAATAAAAGTATAGTGAACAGAGCTAGAGTAAAACTTGGACTTCCAAACACTTACTGGTAAGGTCTTGTATCTGGTGATACAACGTGAATGTGAGTAGAGGTTCGGGCAGTTCGCGGAGAAACGTCTTCAGGATCACAGCAGGAACATGAACATCAGAGTACTGCTCAAAGCTAACCGGTTTGCCTTGGGCAAAACAGAATGAAAGGAGACAAATCATTAAAAAAATTGTACTGGGCATTCAGACTGTTTTACATAATTTTAATACATGGCATCTGTAATTACCAACCAAAAGAATTTTTATACATTTTAATGGACTGAATAATTCCAGATGTTCAACGTGATAAATAAGCATTTGAAAGACATAACTTTATAATAGTTTACTGTATATTTGAACTTTCTAACCATCGAACAACACAGTGAAAAGGAATTCCACTTAAAGGTAGTGATGCAGCAGTGCTTTACTCATTTTACTCCAGCTAGCTTTCTTACCTCCTCCTCTGTAAATTCTGCTCAAACGGATAAGTTGCCATGCTAAGACTCACATAAGTGACGCTGCTCTTGTTATATCAGTCAGCTATCCATCATAATTTATTGTGGTGTTGCATGGAGTAAATTTGAGTTGTGTCTGCTGTTCTACTATCCAACCGATACAATGTCTCTGAAGCACCACAAACCAATATAAGCACATAATTTCAGCACAACTACAACCCAAATTCCAATAAAGACGGGATGTTTTATAAAACAAAAATAAGATAAGACGATTTTCCCATCATTTTCAGCCCATATTCAATTAAGTTCACTACAAAAACAAGATATTCAACGTTAAACAGATAATTTTTTTGACATGTTGTAGGCATCAAATTAAAAATTAATAAATAAACAACAACAGAGTAGTGACGGGGCATGTTTACCACTGTGTTACATACCCTTTCCTTTTAACAACACTCAGTAAGTGGCATAGGCTTGTGGTTAAGGAACCAGGACCGGAAGGTCCCCGGTTTGATTCCTAGTAATGACAAGTCACAGCTGAAGTGCCCTTGGGCAAGGCACCTAACCCCCAGTTGCTCGCCGGGCGCTGTGCAGGGCTGCTCACCGCGCCGGGCACATGTGCTCACTTCACCAGTGTATACGCGTGTGTTTTACTGCACCGATGGGTTTAACGCAGAGGACAAAGTCCGCTGTGTGCAAGCAAAGTGGCAAATTGATCACTTTTACTAAGTGATTGTGAACTAAATACACCAATTGTTGAACCATCGTAAATGGAATTATTTCCCATTATTGCTTGATGTACAACTTCAGTTGGGGACATCTCTAACAGAGATGCCTGGATGGAAGCATATCTATGTACTTTGAGTATTAATAGTGCCTTCAAAGATACCCAAGCATGCAAGTTACCCATGCACATGGGCACTAACACACCCCCATACCATCAGAGATGCTGGCTTTTGAACTTTGCGCTGATAAATCTGAAGAAGAGGACTGAAGACTTTGGACAGGATAGGACATCCATGAATACCATGCAATTGCATGTTGAGAAATATGAATGTTAAACAAAGCAATTGTTAAATTGTTGGACTATTTTCTCACGCATCCTTACTTGTGAACGACTGAGTCTTTCGGGGATTATCCCTTTATACCCAATCATGGCACTCACCTGTTTGTAAGTTAAATTAAATATATTGTCTTTGTAGTGTATTCAACTGAATATGGGTTAAAATGATTAGAAATCACCACGTTCTGTTGTTATTTATGTTTTACACAATGTCCCAACTTTCAAGTTAGCGGTTGTATGTGTGTTAACCAGAACTATAGATGTTCACATGTGAGCAGACTCCAATCATAGCCTGCACATCCCAATTGTTTTGCCAGATAAAGAATTAATTTCTTTCTTTGTTTTGTGTCCTAGTCAAGAGCTACAGGTTATAATCATGGGGCTACAGTTTATAACTTTTAAAGCAGTAATATACAGTATTGTGTTAGGCAAGATTGTTTATGTTTTTAAGAGATGTGATTCAGTGAAGGTACATCATTTAGAAGGACAAAGCCAGCAGTGTGAAAGTATGACATTTAATAAAAAAAATCATGAGAACGGATTCTGCTCAACGATGGAGCACTTTTCAACAAAATCAGATAATTATAAAAACTAGAAACTACTGCCCTGTTCCTGTATTAAACACAACTCAAGTATCTGAATAAAAGTGTAATCTTAATTATAACCTCAAATATGAAAAGGATTTGAACAGGATAGGAAGGATTAGAATTTTTGAGATAGATCTTCACAAGTAATAGGAGGAATGAATGAAGTGGAAAGTAAAAACGGATGCTATATTAATGTTCTTAAGGTGACATGCTGCCTGCGATGTAATCAAGAATTGTCAGAGGACACTGAGCCCCATTGATCTTCTTTTCCTGGCTCTGAGTGAGGAAATACACAAAATGATTGGAATAGAAAGGGGGGGGCTTACCCAGGTTATAGAGTTTCTGGATATCCTTGATATGCTGTACTCTTACTGACCTTCGGAAGATCCCTTCAGTTTTCAGACCTTGGGAGTGGAGGGGAACAGGGAGGGGGTGGCACCGTAAGATTCTATTTTGAAATGTGACCTTGTAAGGGTTAATTTTGATTACATTTTTTATAGTGAAATATAGCGTAGATCTATGAAATCATAACAAACACTGTAGATCCAATATCCATTATTCAACTGTTTCTATTTACTCATTGTACCTTTCTGTTTCAGGTAGGACACAGTTTGAGACATCACAGGAGGAATCAATACACCATTGTTTTTCTCTCGAATGCTGAAAAAAAAAAAAAATACACACATATAAACATACAGAAAACCCACAGGAACACCAAACAGTTAATTAATACATGCAGCTGTCCATCTAAAAGTAACAATGAAATCATTTGAACCCCTATTTAATTATAATCAATATCAAGTAAATGTTCAAAGTTAAAATGGAATGTTAAAAGTTCACCACAAATAATTGATGAGTCTACTCACTACTGTAAGCTCACACCAAACTGCTGAGTGGGCAGAGGGGGTCTAGGGGGTGGAGTCTTCACTGGAATTGCTGGTCCTCCTTTCTGGGCAGCACGAAGATCTTCATCATGTCTGATCACAAGCATTAACAGATAGGGAATTTCTCATGAAGTAGAATGAATTATAGGCAGCATTATATAGATACAATATTTTACCAAATACCTACACTGTAAATTCTTACACTGGCTAAAAATCAGCACAATTTCAGAGGTGAATGTCACTTTTTATAGTTACGTGCGTTGTAGCTGATCATCCTTATGAAAAACTAGCAAGTCTGTGTAAGATTCACATTCTTGCACAGATGAGTCCATTTAGTTCAATGCCCATTACCCCACGCTGCTTGTAGCAATCCAACAAATCAAATGCCCAAGTACTGTAACTTGCAGAATTTGATGAGGTTCAGTAACTTATTTTGTTAGTGTAGACTTGCTCAGAAGGAACGGTAATGACAGGTCTTGTGAAGGAAGTCATAAGATCTCAAACATTTTCAGAGGCACTTGCTCTCAAAAGCCTGAATACACATCTACTCTTCTTTATTCAGTATCCAGGCTTTACATAAATATAAGGCTACTGGTCAGACCAAGAATTCATACGTAATAGCTTGGTGTTAGTGTGAATTGACTCAAAATAATGCATAGTTCAGCAAGTCTGCTTTGCAATCACGATACAGCCCTTTTTATTTCCTCTGCTGCATTCAACAGACATGATATGCCTTTACGTAATTATTTAGCTTAAAGCAGCTTATTAGCAGAGGTTCGCTACATGGCTTACGATCTTTGGGTTAGAAAAGCTTTCACCTTACTATGAGAAATGTAAAGTCAGGCAACTAAATATTTTTAAATACTATTCATGTTGCATGAAGGGAACAGCATGATCCAACTGCTCCATGTTCATATTAATTATTAAAACTTGCAAGTCAGAGTTCACAAAAGCATCTGATTTAACTTTTGCGTTTGTTATAGGGGTATAACCAGAACCATCTACTCTGTATCCGAGAGTATAAATCTTTAATAGTCAAAGACAGGTCTGGGGTTGAGTAAATCTTAGTCTAGTATGCACAAGTTTGCAATTTTCTGTCTCAGTTAATGGATTTACAGTGATGGCATTACATTGAGCACATGGAGTACAAAGTTTCTTAAACTTTATTACCTTAATACAGCATGTGGGATGATGAGCTGCTCATAGTTGACGTGTTCTCGTAGCTCTCCAAGATAATTGACATAGGTTAGCTTCTTCCCAAACTTGTGGCTAAAAAAATTTAACAATATGCAAGTCTACAATTAGCATGGAAATAATATAAGCTGATAGATAATAGCATCTGTGTTTACCTTATAACTGGCTTGAATAGGTTCCAGAGGATCCGGATAAAATTCGTTGGGTGGACAACATAAAGGGCTTTAAGATTCTTCTTATATCTGAAATAATGCATGTGAAAATATGTTAGCAAAAAAAAAAAAAACACGAAAACCAAAATGAAACAAGGAAATATCTAGACAAATCTCTTCTCGTGAATTCACTTAAGACAGACACATGACAGTTATTTTCATGCTCGGATATTTCCTCTAATTCACCTCATTATGGAAACTAAATGATTAACTCCAGGCTCGGATGTGCTCTGCGAAGCGTGTCGACTGTTACAGCAGAGACAAAAGACCACCAGGGACTAGTTAATCAGACGGGTGGGTGAAGGCACTTAAGTTACTCACTTTCTGTCGAATTCCCGGTAGGCATTTCGGAGCCAGCTAAGGGAGGGTTTGTTGGCACTGCGTAAGCCATAGTGAAAGTAAACCACTGTGTAGTCACTTTCAACATACTGGTCCAGTGTGAATTTCATATACCTGTGGAACAGCCAAGATAAAACCTTGCAAATCACCCACACATTTAACTATTCATATTCACTTCGGCGAGTAACTTTAAATCATACTCACTCCAGCAGTCGATGGTGATTCAGCTGATGTGAGGGTGGCATGCAGCAACTGCTAAATACAATCAGCTTTCTGCCATAGTTGTCATCACCTAAAACACACATGCACACACACATAGTATTATTCTATAGCTTCTTGTTAATGCAGACAATGGTGTAGGGAAGAATGGAAAGAAGTTAATTCTGTTCCTGAATTAAAATATAATGCACTTTTATAAAGCTTGGCACCTATTAGATTTTCATATATTTATACACAATTCTTAATAAATTAAAAAAAATATATATAATATGTATTTATTTATTTTTAAGTGTATTTAAAATAGTTATATTCCTCTGAAATATATACAAGTCTGGCAGCAGGATAGCTCAGTCGGTAGCACTGTTGTCTCACAGCAAAAAGGACCCGGTCTGATATTTGGGTGAAACAACCTGGGATATTTCTGTGTGGAGTGCTACCGACTGAGCTATCCTGCTGCCAGAATTGTATATATTTCAGAGGAATATTTATGGGGAACGTGGCATGGTCTAGCTTAGTATTTATTTGCATAAAATCTGTATTTCTTAAACTTGCATGTTTTTTTGTACCCGTTAGGCCAGTTCTTAAAACATTACCTATAATGACCTATAATTATGTTAATTATAAGCAAAATTAAAGTAATTTTATATATTACATCACAGGAAGAAAAAAATGTGTCAGTTTTCAAATCCAGGAATAAGAAAGTAAATCGGTTTTTATTGTATATTTACAGAATTGCCAATCACACGCAACTCTACTTTCAACTATAGGAAAGCACTCAACGTATAAAATCAATCTGTTAAAATGTTATATTTAATCTAGACATGAAAGACATGACAAAAGACTTTATTTAATACTGGCAACAACATTATGTCAGAGATTATTCTGGAATGCCATTCTTTAAAATACAATCATGAGGAATCAACATTAAAAAAAGCAGTAAAAGTGCTGCATTATGGAAGATGGAAAATATCACCTCTGTTAAACAGAAATGCTAAAATAAACCTGTTTATTCCATCAAAATCATCCCAGACACAGATTTCCACAATGAGTCACAGTGACCAGAAAAACCATGTCCTCCAGCATTAAAGAAAACATTATGAATAGAGATGGCATGCTGTCTGTAAAGCATAGCAATTTTGTGAGTGCGCAATTAAAATAAGCATACACAATTCAAAAAGTTACCTGTAACTTGGAGGATGCCATGCCTTGCTACGTCATAAAAGGGATGTGACATGTCCTGACAAGCACTGGGTGGCGCTAAAGGACACAATTTCCCCTGAGCCTCCTCTTCCTTTTGAAGCTCTAAAAAAATTACATAGCATTCAGATAAATTAACTTAAGAGTTTCTTAGGTCTTATATTACTGTACTGTATCATGTTTAAAAATATGGTGACACAGTGGGTAGATCTGTCGCCTTAGCATGAAGGACAAGAAATTCCTGTGTGGAGTTTGCAGGTTCTCCAAAGTATCTTATGAGTGCTCCGGTTTCCCCCTGCACTCCAAAGACATGCACGCTAGGTTAATTGGTGTCTCTAGAGTGGCCCTTAGTGTGTAAATTACTAGGTGGGCACAAAAAACTGTGTGGATTAAGCAGAAGATAACAAATATTTAGAAATATTCTTGTTGAATTTAATTACATTTTTGCATAAATAATGCAAATAAATATCAAACTGTATAACTTTTCTTAAATAACTGGCAACAGAAAGAGTAGGTGATATTTCATTATTAAATACAGCAATTCCATTATGCAAGTACAAGACACACAGGTGTGTTTTTCTAAAGATGAGAGCATGTAAGATGGGTGCACTTTTAAACATCTAGATTAAAAGATACAAATTTCTCATTAAGAATAAAAATGTAGTCGTTCCGCCTCCTTTATAATCCCGCTTAAAAACGCAATAGTGGCCGGGGCGGATTCTGTTTGCATGTTCTGCCCGTGGGTTTCCACAGAGTGCTCTGGATTTCTCCAACAGTCCAAAAACATGTATGCCAGGTGAACTGTAGCTACCAAATTCTCCATTCCTCATGACGTATTTAATATAAATGTAGACTTGTAATATATTGCAACCTTGCAACTCATTAAAATTAGTGCTGAAATGACAATAAATAACATTTGATGAGTTAGACAAACTTGTCACACAATTTGTATGAACATTGGAATGTTATTGTAAAGCCATTGTATAATAATTATTATGAACATAAAACCTTTTCAACTTGAACTTTACCTTCATCTCTGTGTTGAATCAGTATTTTTTACTGATAGAAATAAAGGAAGGAAGTTGGCTATAAATACAGTCTGTGGTTTTAAAAATAAAACAAGGAAATGACCAGTGGTGGTTAGTGGGAGATAAGCTGGAGTCACATCGCTGACGTTTCTGACTGACTATGATCTGACTGTACTGCAGGAGAGTAAAACACCAGATAACTCCTTCCACAAGTGTTTACACTTAGAGACACTCCAAAATCAAGGATTTGCTTTAAACAGAACAAATCAATCTGTTAAGCGAGAGGAATGACATTACATTTTACTATAGCGCCCTCTTTTGGAGGCAAAAAACAACGGCTTTCCATTTGAATGAGGCTTAACTAATATTTCACTGAAACTGTGAGTGTGTGTTAATATTTACTTGAGGCACAGAGGGACTTGAAGGCAAAACAATGCACAGGGCCATGTGTGTTTAATTAGTACTGCAATGCTTAGTCATCCACACACACATCAGCGTTATCTGAAATGTGACCTGTTCCTCTATGAGGATAAATATAACTCTGCATGAATTTGCATGTTAGATTCAGTTGTGGTTACGGAGAAACCGGCTTGCTTACACTTTACTGATCCTTCGTGTGGTCTAGTTGCTTCCAGAGCAATAAATAAACTGACTGGGGAAGGAGTATGAATTATTTGGAACAGCCAATGAGTATTTTTCTATTCATGGTGAGAATTATCACCACAAAACATTTTCAGAAATATAAAAAAATTATTTAGGTGTGAGTGTGTTTGTATGTGTCCTACGATGAAGTGATGCCCTGTCTGGGGTTATTCCTGTCTTTGCGTCCAGAGATCCCTGTTGGTAAATTGTAATGCTGCTTGCGATATGTGCCAATAAATCCACAACCCACAGGAATTTCAGAACAAAACATTAAGTTGTAATTAAGTGCTTTAAACTCACCGATCTCGGCCAGCTGCTCCAGGTCATTTGCTGAGATCATGGTAAAGACCAAGTGCATTCAGCTAAGCTCAGTAACATCCTGCGAGGAGAATAAAGCTTTACAAGCTGGCAGTGAACTACAGTTTATGATCGGACAAAATAACACAAACATGGATTCTGTAATTAATCAACAAAACACCTGCTGGATGATCCGGCGGGAGAATAATTCATTTTCTTCCATCAAATTCATAATATAAAGTAATGGGACTGTAAAATTGATCATGATCAACATAGAAATGTAAGGACATCAACACAGGAATTACTTTTAACCAAATATTTTGTAAATGCGAATTTCTAATAATTAGATGGTGTATGTATTAGATGTTTTATGATATCGGTAAGTTACTGGTATTTCTAGTAATAACTTCTACTTATGCACACACAATCAAGCCATAGTGTGGTGTCTGCCACCTTGGAGTACGGTGTGTTCGTTAATTGATAATTTTCTAGATGTGTTAATTGTAGTTCGATTTATTCGTTTGTGTTTATTCACTGACCGGTGTCTGGAATGGGTTTAGGTGGTTTAGCTGAAAAGACAGGGGTTACTATCCTGCAAAAAGAATGGCTTAAAATCCCTCTGACCACTGTGCAAGACTTGTATGTGTTATTCCCAAGACGAATTGACGCTGTATTG
>JAOUQT010000013.1:3911144-3925581 GCA_025769995.1 Xyliphius kryptos | reverse complement strand
CAGCCATGACTTGTCGCTACTTGGAATCGAACCAGGGACCTTCCAGTCGCAAGGCTGGTTCCTTAACCACAAGCCTATGACTGCCCCACAATAAATATATATATATATATATATATATTTGCATTTATACCATGTCAAATATAAAAAAAAACAAATACCTTGTGAAAAGTAGCACAGTTTTTGAAAATAAGCCTAATATCTGCAACAAAGTCCTCTGTGGTTCTGTAACTGGGGTCCTCCTTGCCTTCCATTTTGCTTCTCACTTTTAATAGGTCCATTGGGGTTTTGATAATCTTACTGTATTCTGGCATGGACTGCATGTTACAGAGAAATTTTAATGGATTAATAAACACTTCTCACAAAAATAACTATGTTGAAGTATAAAGTGTAAACAATCATAAAATTGTATTCTCTTAATGTACATGTACAGCTGATGCTTGTTGGTTTATGGATAAACTTACCGATGGTGTTACAGGCTCCTGGAAATCCGTGCTAAGTTCATTGCAGTAGATGCGGAGCAACAGTCGCTCACATTTCTGTGTAAAATAAAATACAAATTTCATGAATAATTCACCTCTGCCTGAAACCAAAACACACACTGTATTCATTTTCAAATGAACAGAAAATACTGGACCATACTCGTCTATCCACAGGTGTGAAGGTAACTGAATCAGGATCTGGCTTCACATTTTTTGACTCCAATCCAACATCAATGTCATACTCCATTTCAGGAGAGTTAAGGTCACGGCAAAATGTGCAGTACCATTCACCACTGCAGACAAATGTCATCACAGGAAAGCAATGAGCCAGAAAATATACTTTCTAAATATATCCTTACAACAGAATCTAAGCATTCAGGTTAAACGGAGAATATGTGACAATGAAAAATAAAATTAAAGTAGCATCATATTGCTCGACTTTAATAGACATCCTTACTATTAAGGCTTAAAGACAGTTAACAAATGTACACCACAGACACATTTGGTGAATTTCAACATGGAATTTTATACAGAGTTCAGACTACAACTGTCTAAACTATTAAAACATATAAAGCAAGAATGACAATTGGGAGAAATATGGTGTTATTTTAGTGCAAAAATTCGAAATCACATTTTTTTAAAACACGAGAGCATGATTCACGATGCGCTCACGGATTTTCATAGCTCGCGTACAAAATATACATGCTCTCGCTCGTATTTTATCTGCACTCGCTCGTATTTTATCTGATCATGCTCAGATTCCCTCTGCTCTTATTGAGAGAAAAAAATTGGCACTAAAATAATGCCATATGGGAACCTTATGCGAACACACACAAAAGAAAACAACAGCTTACAAAAGACAGGGTTGCTTTACTATAACTTGCATTTCCATGACCCCAAATTAGAAAGTTGAGACTCTATGGAAATTCGATAAAACATTTCTGTTTCTCTTACATTTATGTAAAGGGAATGAAGTGCGGTGGTAGATGGTTTACAAAGGGGGTGAATTTTGGTCATTTTTTCTAACAAGTGTGATAGCATCCCCTTTAAATCTCTGAATGACTTTTTAGCAACCTGCTCACCTTGGTGATGCATTTAGAGTGGGAATATGACAGCCGAGATGGAAGACTTTGGGACATTTGTCACAGCAGAGGAGCTCCCCTCCATTCTGGCACACAGCACACCAATCCTCATTAGGGTCCTCAGGGTCAGGGCTTTTCTCAGTCTGCTGCTCTCCTGTTGGAGGAGAACCTTGCTGTTGATTTTGAGACTGCACACCAGTGCTATCCGGAAGACTAGCTTTGGTAGTTGTCTGGATCTGACAAAAAGAAAAACACAGGTATGGAGAGTAATTTACACTGAAATGACTAAAGTGGCGATGGTTTTTTATAATGAAAACTGGGAATCAGTGCGCTCAATCCCGAGCCCTTGCTATGCGCCACAACACCTCAGTTTTCATACATGAACTATCCTCTGATTTACTGGATCTTTATTTTAGAATATGAATTGGCTGCAAGTGTTTATTCAAAATAAGATTATCGCTATATAAATTTAGCATTTTAAAATAGATAATCATTAAAAATATAATTTATTTACAAAATTATAAATATAATTATAGCTTTACAGCTCATAGTTCAAGGAAGAAAAAAAATCAAAGCATTAGCAAGATAAATAAATAGGAATTGTCTACAAGATTTATTTAAATAAACATTCACTCAAAAAATTCTTACTAAAAATATACATATATTGCGGGAAGGTTGCAAGCATATGCATAACCAAATTGGACTAATGGACCCCTGAGGGTTATGCAAAAGGAGGGGTAATGTTCACAGTATCTCAAAATTCCAACCTTTGTAGTGTTAAACATGCTTGATACATTACACTCAAGTATACAGTCAATAACAGCAGGCAAAAACAATATAAATACTTACAAACCGAACTTCATCATCATCCTCAGGCTCATCCTTGATAACTATTACAGGCCCTGGAGAAATCTTTCTCCTTCTCTTAGTTGTAATGCTTGGTGCACCACTCGCTGGAGGCTCCGAGCGCTTCCAGAGACCAGCCCTAATATATATTTAAAAAAGAAACGAAAGAACCTAAGGCTTTGAACAAGTATAGATAATTTAAAAGTCTTGAGGAAAATAGAGTACGTATAAGCACAACAGTACCCCGTTCTGGCTTCTGATGAGGTCGGAGCAGACACAGGAGAAATCTGTCTTACTGGTGCTAAACAAAAAAATAAAAATAAGTGTGAACAGCAACCTTTTGCAATTTGCGAACGTAATTGCACATTGAAGGGTTTGACAAAAGTGTTCCAAAGTAGATGCAGTGCCATCTGAGGGTTTGAAAATCACGGGTGTTGAGCTTAAGCTTGCGCCCCTGGTCTTTACATACTGAAATTTCTCATGATTACATGGATTTATTTGAGGAATGTTTTAATTTTTTTAAATGTCTGTTTGTTGACAGATACTCTGGGCAATTTTGCTTTCCAGACGTCTGGATGCTGCTTTTGTACCAAATCTTGATAATCACCTGTTGACGTAACCAGTTTAAAATCACATACTTTCGTTTTTCAAACTGATTATTCATTTTAAATTCCCCCCATAATTTTTTTTTGGAATATGTTGCAGGCACTGAAATGCAGAAATCAATGTTTATTAATGAATAAAATTAAGTTGACAACACTACCTTAAGAAAACCCATTGTTGCAAAAAAAAAAAAAAACCTTGTTTACATTACAAAATGTCTACTCCTATTATTGCTATGAGGCGCATTTGGGTGGAATACTTTTTAAAGTGACCAAAATGGATTGTTAATAGTATGCACACTTTGTGTGAGTAGACAGTCATCCACTTTAGTTCTACTATGCCTTTGTGATAAAGAAAATCAGGCCAAAGATAATCAGTTATTAATCATTTAACAAGCCAGATTTGTACATCAATTACTTAATTATTTCTTATCTGATACCAACTTTACTCTAGCATTGTAGTTTTAATAAGATTAAAATGTAGTCAGGAGAAAATGATAAAAATATGTTTTGTTGTATATATCCGTGTTGTGGAATTTACGAAAGGTTCCAAATATACATGTACACACCACTTTTGTCTGGCATAGTGGGGGGCAAAATCTGGACAAAATTAGCTCTTGGTCCAGACACCGATAAGGAAACACAGGGGTCACTTCTCCTGCTGAGGTATGAAGCATCCATCATGTTTCTCTGCAAAAGCAATCATTTCAAAGTAAACATGATCAGATATGTTAACCAAAGCTACATAAATAGACTAAAAGACAAGCAGTGACATTTACCTGCATGTAAGAAGCCTGAGATGTGAGTGGACCAGTGTTTGGGAGTGGTGCGTTCTGGGAGTATCGAGAGGGTCCTTGCAGCATTTCCACAGGTTTGGGAGGAAAGTTTGTACTGTTGATGAGACCCCTCAAGGTCTGAAAAAAGGTATGTGTAGTTTAACACACCACCACATCAAACAAATATCTGTGTACTAAAACTATTGAATTTTAGAAACTTAATATAAATCATAAAACTGGAAAAATAAACACAAAACCATGAAGCTATGTTGTGTCATAATGGGGAAGAAAAATATGTAATTCGCTTTCAGTATGAAAAACATACTCATTAAAGTCAAGAAGTTGTGGAATTCTGGTGTTTTTTCACAATTTTACCTGTTGTGGGATGCCAGAGTTCTGAATCAGAGTCGGGGGACTTCTTGTATTAATATGTGGGCTGTTGTATCTCCAAGCTTGCTGGGGCATACTGGTTAAATTGTGTGAAGGTGATCCTCCCTGCATTGGTCTAGTGGGTGGTGGTTGCCCTGGAGGGCGAATGCTCCAAGACCAATGATTGGGAGATGCATGTCTGTTTGGCTGCTGAGCGAGTTTCTCCACCTGCATTTGCAGCTGGGCCAGGGTGCTCTGCCTGTGCTGCTGAGCCTGAGATCCTGTGAGGGCCAAAGAAGGCCCCTCACCTCTGGGACATGAATTCATCTGCTGGAAAGGAAAAGGTTGTGGGCAAATCGGCTGCCGAACTGAGCTTTTCTCTACCATCAAGGAACCTGAAGGAAATGTATTGAATAAATGAAAGCAATCATTTGTCCACTTTTTTATAATTACATAGTTTTAACACCTTGATGGTTGCCTTTGGAAATGATCCAACTACTGCAAAATTAGTTAATTTTGAAGTAAAGAACACAGTCAGCCAGCATACACTATAATGCCAAAAGTAATCGCTCACTTGCCTTAACTCACATATTTAGCTGCTCAACCATTGCTATTCCGTGAAGCTCTCTGCACACTGTTCTTGAGATAATCTGAAGGCCACATGAAGCCTGAAGGTCTGTAGCGATTGACTCTGCAGAAAGTTTGCCTCTTCAAACCATGCACCGCTGACCCCGCTCTGTCAGTTTGCATGTCCTACTACTTTGTGGTTGCGGTCATTCCCAAACACTTCCATTTTCTTATAATACAGATTTGTTCCACTGATGGCATCCTGTCACACTTTCATTGCCACATCATTTAATCCATAGGTGACCAGCATATCATTAAGTGTTTATCACACCCTGAACTTTAACACAGCTTCACTAAACCCACTATTAAGACTCGTCATTGTCCTGGAAACAAGGTGATGAAATATAGTACCCTTAAGTCTAAATGGCTAAGCGACAAGTCGGCTTCAAATGAAAATGAATACTGGCATATTTAGCAAGCATTTCAGTTATCACTTCATTTGTACTACTGTATTTACACACTAAGTTTAGGGTCACTTGCAAATTTCCAAATAATTTTATTAAATGTATTAATAGTTTAGTTCATTTAACAATTACTTTAAACGTATACTATGATTTTTAACAAATGAAAATATTTGTATTAGAGCCTATTTTTGTATAAAGGCTTATTTTGCCTATGGGCATATTTTCATAGATTCTCAGTTCTCTGGGTCCTGTATCTGAAACTTATTGAGCTGTTGTGGGTAGTATCTTGACCATATGGTACAAAGGAAAACTGCACCCACCCAATCTGTTCAATGGGAAATGCTCCAGGAAGCATGGGGTGAAATTTCATCAGATGGCAAAAAGATATTGACAAATAGAATGCCTAGGGTCTGCAAGGATGTAATTGCTGCAAAATGTGGCTTTTAATTAAGGTAAAATGTACAGTAAAGAAGTACAAAGTCATAATTTCCATTAAAATCAGTATTTCCTACTCTTACAATGTCTGCATATCCTGTTTATTTGCTATATTTTCTAATCTATTGGGTGATTCCATTAACAACAACTTTTTAGTGGTAGTATATTTATTTTGTTTATATATCCTTATCATCTACTTGCATACTATACTATCCCACCCAACAAGGTTTTACAACAAATGGTACTCCATGAACTTTGCACCCTTATGTTGCCCTGCATAAGGGTGTCCAATAAAGGGATTATATATTAAAATGTATATGTACTTTGCAGGTGTCTTCTTTATAGTTAATGTGCATGTCTTCCTTTTTACTCAGAAAGAAAAGAAGTAGTCATTGTAAAGAAAAGTAAGAGCAAATTCGCCACTGACTGGAATAGAGAGATTTTATAAAAAAAAGTGATCCAAGTAATCGCAGAACCATTTACTCACATACGAAACATGTATTTTCAAGCTGGTTAATTTACAAACAGCTAAAATTACACCTTTATATAAAGGTGGAGAAAGGCCCCTTAGCACAAATATAAAACTGTTTAAATTAATAATATAATATAGTTATATAAATAAAAACGAAATTATTTTAGTCTTACCAAGGTCAACATTTGAAGCCCAAAAAGCAGCCCGGCACTGGAAGCGAACTGAACTCTGAGGAACATATGAGGTATTGCACTTTGCCCGGATAAGGTACTGAATTTGATACAAGATCTGAAAAACAAGAAAATAATAAATTTGTGATTAGCAAGCTCACAGTAAGGCAATAAGGGTCTATTCATGTCTGACTGAGGTTTAGGATTCTTACCAGCCGTTTACAGTACAGGAGAGCAGTGCCACTGTTACTGGCCGTGGCCCACTTGGTGAAATTAATCACATGATCAAGTTGCTTGGTAAGGGAAGAGATGTCTTCCTGCTGTTTCTTCAGCACCATTTCATGGTCTTTTGTCAGTGCCTACATGGACACAATTCTCCATTTAAAATGGCACTTACTATTAAAAAATAAATACCTAAACACTTTATATAACTAATCTATATCTACAACATTTGTAGAACATGATTACCACAAACCAGAAGATAGTCATTCTGCTATTGGAAAAAAGTGCACTTAATGGCGGCCCTGGCGTTACCATGCAAGAGACCAATGTGTTCTGAAATATATAACTGGCCCAATTTTACACAAGTCACCACTCGATGCATCCTCGTTAAAACGGGCAGAGTGAGAACACTGCCAGATGTTTGGACTGTACTTGGTTAGATGCCAAGTTTAAAATGGAACAGTACTTGGGTGGTGACTGATGACGTTTTACGAGCACACCAGAAAACAAGTAGACGAGAACGCATATTCTGAAAAACCTGTGTGTCATATGTGTTCTCACCCCAAGTAACTGTAAAGACTCCATTGTATTTTTGCATTTGTTTTTGCAAATTCTTGTTCATTGTCATTTTAAACTGTATATACATTACTGTGCAGAATTTAAGGTAACACTATTTCTTTAAGTAGACGTTTTGTTAGATATACATGTTTCACAAATCTGCATTTATGAGTCTGCACAGAATCATTTTTCCAAAGTATAGAACGCATCACATTGCATTACAGACCACTTTTCAGATAAGGAAAAGGGGAAAAAGAAGCATGTGCAAAACTCAAACTCAAACTCAAAGATTCTTAAAGATCACTGCAATACTTGCCAGAATCTTTTTTTTTTAAACTGCACTAATATTACCTGGTAATTCTATTTATACGCCGAAGTGTATAATGTAGGTCTCTTTGCTATACAGCCTGTGCCTAGGACTTTTTCAAAGTACTGTCCATAAACCTCTAAGATTTCCAGAGTGTATTGAAGAACCAAACACATTTTTTTCTGGGAAGTTTGCGGTCACACTTCTTTTTTGCAACAAAACCCATCTGCCTTTATTATGTTTATTTTCCTAAAAGGTGGTCTGTAATATACTATGTTGCTTTCTTTATTCAGATATTTCAATTCAAGTTTAACAATTTCTGTTTAATGGAAAAAGTATTTTGTAAAATAATCAAATATAAATTGTAAAATCCATTTGTTCTTAATTATGGATAATAAAGAAGTCAGGAATGTATACATCATTATATACATTACTGACACAGTGCATACAGAACAAGTACCTCAAGCTGGTTAATTAAGATCTTCCCTTTTCTATTTATTTCCATAATTAGATTGCAGATGGCCTTTTTAATCTCGTTGCTGACAGTCTTGCGGTTTTCATCTACATGTTGAAGACTGTAGAAAAAGAAGACAACACTAAGCATGACTACTTCATATGAATGAGCTTACAGTGAGGATTTTTCTTGGGAAATGTACTTAACCCATTATTTATAGTGTCAGACACCTCCCCAATGGCCTTCCGTTTTTCCTGAAGTTGGCCCGTCATCTTCTCTAGGTGATCCCTGTGGTTTCTGAACGCATCCTCCAGAAACTGGTAGCTGAAGGGTGAAGCGAGTCAGGTTTTGAAAGCACAACATGGAACAAGATGTAATTAAGTAAGAAGTAATACTGGAATACTTACTTATGGTCCTTGTGCTTGAGTAACTGACAGTCTCTGCAGGTGAGACGGTCACAAGTTTCACAAAACAGCTTCAAAGGCTCCTGCTTGTGGACATCACAGAAAACTGGTTTCTGTGTGGAAGCACCCATTGCTTCTGATGAACAAAAACCAAGGAATTTAACACTTTAATGCCATGAATGATCACGTTTCTATGAGGTAAAAATATGCTAATAAAAATACTTACAACTTTTAAAAAAATGCTAAGTGATAGCTGGAAACATTGCACAGTTGTAGAATGTACAAAAATATTCTATTATATTTATTTATGAATATTACTATTATAGTTTTTACAAAACATAATACAGGTGCATCTCGATTAATGAGAAACTCATCAAAAAGTTAATTTATTTCAGTAATTCAATACAGTGAAATGCATTCATTATATAGATTAATTACAAACACGGTGATCTATTTCAACTCTTTATTTCTGTTATTATAGATGATTATGTCTTACAGCCAATGAAAACCCAACATCATTATATCTGCAAATCAGAATTAGTAACACAAAAGTAACACCTGCAAAGGCTTTCTAAGTGTTTAAAATAGTCCCTTAGTCTGGTTCAGAAGGCTACACAATCATAGGGAAGACACTGACAGTCATTGACACACTCCACAAGGAGGTTATGCCACAAAAGTCATTGCTAAAGACACTGGCTGTTCACAGAGTGTTGTATCCAAGCATATTAATGGAAAGTTGAGTGGAAGGTGTAGTAGAAAAATGTGCACTTGCAACTGGGATAACTGCAGCCTTAAAAGGATTGTAAAAAAAAAAAAAAAAAAAAAAAACATTAAAAAATGTAGGGGAAATTCGCAAAGAGTGGACTGCTGCTGGAGTCAGTGATTCAAGACCCACCACACACAGACATTTCCAGGACATGGGATACAACTGTCGCATTCCTTGTGTCAAGCCACAAGGCAGATAGCATCTTACCTGGGCCAAGGAAAAAAGAACTGGACTGTTGCTCAGTGGTTCAATGTGTTGTTTTCGGATGAAAGTAAAGTAAGGTCCCATAGTCTGAAGGAAAAGTGAAGACACACACAATCCAAGCTGCTTGGGAACTAGTGTGAAGATTCCACAATCTGTGATGGTTTGGGGACTCATGTCCTTTACTGGTGTATGTAGACTGTGTTATATCAAGACCTAAGTCAGCCCACCAGTCTACCAGGAAATTTTAGAGCACTTCATGCTTCCCTCTGCCGACAAGCTTTTTGGAGATGGAAATTTCACTGTCCAGAAGGACCTGGCATCTGCCTACACTGCAAAAAGTACCAATACCTGGTTTAATAACCACTGCATCACTGTGCTTGATTGGCCAGCAACCTCACCTGACCTAATATTATATACTATTAATGTTACTGAGAACGGAATCTAACAACTGTTAATGCCATTAATGTCATGCCAGATACCCTCCATTTACTAATTTTCTAACACAACCTACTGCTTCAATTATACTTCTTTCTTTCTTTTTCTTTCTTTATGCATTAGTTCCACTGTGAATTATAAAAAGACATTTTGGTTACCTGAAGACATCTCCTCTATTTGTCTGATCGTATGATCTCTAGTGAACTTTACACGCTGATGAGCCTCGATACATGTGACACACAGGAATTCCACACATTCCACACAGAAGCCCGTTGCTTCAGTGTTGTCGTCACAGCTCATACACAGCTGAAGGCAAAAATAGGGGGAAAAAAAATAATCACAAATTACTATATCATTCAATGAAATTTTATTTCTACTTTACAATGAAAAATTGTTTTACTATTATTGTTTTTGTTTAAAGTCAGCATTAGTGTCCTTTTTATGACATGCACTAGGGAAGAGCGAGTAAACCGCTATCTGTATCTGTTCAACCATCTCAATTATCCGTGTCAGTATCTGTATCTGTATTCGGAGCAGGTGGGTTCTTGACCTGAATCGGTGTGGCGTGGTTTACTTGGATGTGGGTGGGGCTTAAATCAGTACATTACTTTAAGTCTGAAATTGATGTGGATTGATAAAAAGTTTCTATTTGGATTGTTCATTTGAAACAGAACAGCCTCAAAATTGAGATTCAAATGTTTTTGAACATTCGTTGCACGCTGGTGGAGAGGAATTTGGTTTCTCCTATTTGCCCAGAACACACACTGACACCGCAAGGACATGCAACCAGCAAACAGGAAGGAACCAAGCACTAACTGGGGAATCAAATACAGAGACTTCTTATGCCTTATGTCTCACTGCCCAAGCCAGCCGCACAGACTAGAGTACAGAATGAGTATCTTAGATCTAAAAAGACAGTGCCTCCGTGGTGACAGACTTGCAGGAAAGGTTCTTGTTAAAATAAAGTACAACGGGCAACACAACAGACCTGTGTATTTAAGACTAAATTCAAATGTGCCCAATTGGTGCATATCTCTTTCGGAAGAATGACTTGGACATGGACAAGTTGCAGACAGTGAACCATGTTGTACCTTGTTTCTCATGATTTGTCCAATTGTTTGAAACAGACACTAATAAATAACTCATGATACTATTAGCCTAAATAGAAATCGTTCATCTTCCACAGTTACACTGATATTATTCGGATTGCCTTGCAATATATAGAGTATCACAGTATCTTGATATCATCGTGGTCGTGCAAACCAATGTGATTATATCTAAACATGAGACAGCCTGTGATTCCAATCCCTAAAACAACCCCAATTCCAATACCACATTGGGTAAAACATAAATAAAAACAGCATCAATCCTGAAAATCCTTTTCAACCCATATTTAATTGAATACAATACAATGACAAGATATTTAACAATTAAACAAATAAATGTGATTAATTTTATGCAAATAATCACTAATTTTTAATATTATGCCTACAGCACACTGTCCGTGTTCCCTCGCTACTTCGCGCTTAAATTTTTGCGGATTATTGTTTTTTTTCAAAAAAATTCAATTTCCCTTCACATCGGCATCCGATTGTCACGCCTGAGTAGGAAGGGTTTATAAAGACTTAAAATAATGTATTCATATTAAAATACATATGGTGCCTCTACTTCGTGGATTTTCATCACGGAGGGTCTTGAAACGTAAAAGCCGTGAAAAGTGAGGGAACACTGTACATAGTACTGTAAACAAAAACAATTTAGCATCTATAATTGACCTAGCATGCATGTCTTTGGACTGTAGAAGGAAACCAGAACACCTGGATTAAATTTGCGCGAACACAGTTACAATATGCAAACTCCACACAGAAATGTATACAGATCGAACGACAATTTTGTTCACAGAGGACCACAGCTGGACTTCACTGCTCCAAGGTCTAGGGTTTCATCCTCTTACAAACCTGATCCAGCTAATGAATGAGAAAAAGAACCTAAGCAGGCTGATGCCAGGTGCAGAGAAGTAAACCCATGTTATAAGAATGATCTAAGGTAATAATACATCTCTTGCATGTCCCACAGTAGTAATAATACATCTCTTGCATGTCCCACAGTAGTAATAATACATCTCTTGCATGTCCCACAGTAGTAATTGGGTGGTTGTTGCTCTGATTTCATGTATCTCAACCCATTGCAAAGCAATCACACCCCTTTGCTGATTGAGATATGGACTGTGCGCAATGAGACATGTTCAGACAAAGAAATCTGGCTTCAAGCAAGGATGTATTTTTTTCCTCAGTAATAGCTTTAATGCTGATGCACAACTAAAGTAAAGACTTTGTTGTGAAGTAAACCATGTGGTTGCCATTCTTAGACAATTTAGTGTCTTTTGTTAAATGATAGAAGTAGTAGTCTTATTACATATGTGTGATGTCACAACATTTCTTGACTTTGAGTAAAACTACCTGCAGCAGGTTATTGCTTACTTTGTGAACAAATCTATACATTTTTGATGACCCCGGAACATCAATGTACCTATGTGTCCCCTGAGCCGCATAAGATGTTACACATGTCTGGTCTAATGTAAATGATGATATAAACAAGTACCCTGTTGCTGATCCTACAGAAACGTTAAAAACAACCAGAACTGTATGATTAACAGCATACAGTTATTAAAGAATACTGACTCAATCACCCGTTTACTGTTACTCAGGAGATGAGTCATTATCGAGTTTTTGTTTTAAGGTTTCTTCTTCCTCATGTCCTCTCATGGAGTTCCCAATGGTTAATTGTTCAAAAAGAAGCTACATCTGCAAGTGGCATTCTGTAAATCTGTTTTGCGACAATGTCTGTTTTTAAAATTAAAATATAATGTATGTAGCTCACAGAAGTTAAAGAAATTTAAGAATATAGCATAATCATTTACATGCTCTGATATTTTTAAAAAGCAGTTTCTAATGCCAGTGATTACAGAGAATTTTGGTACCTGACTGGTCTTCTCAACAGTGCTGCTTGGTACCTCCATAGTGTCCTTGGCAAAAAAGTTATCCAAAACCTCGACTTCCATGCACTCTTGATGACAAACTGGGCATTGGATCACGTTCACTGCAGAATAAAGCCACATAATTAGTCTCTAACTAGAACATGGAACAGGCAAACATTCTATTAGAATTATTAGAAATGTAGGAATGTCTTATCTATCCTCTGAGGTCCTATATGATAATGCATTTTCAATAGTGCACACATGCCACATTTCCACAAGTGTAAAGGCAGACACATGTGAAGATGATGTCCATCCTCTCAAAACTTAATTTCGATCAAACTTAGCTTCAGACAGGTATAATAAATTAATATTAGACACACAATTTCAGATGTCTTTTATGATTATAACTATGCCATGGAAAGACTGTATACTTAGGAGATCTTAACTGAATTCTAACAGATTCTAAACATTTTCTAAGGTTTTCACAGAGAAATGCATCTACATGATTTGCCTTCATCATTAAATAAGGGCCAGTCTAATAACACCTGAATTTTTACAGAATGAATGACTTGACTTAAATAAACTTCACACTGCTATTACTTTAAACACACCCTTTCAATTTAATCAATTATATAGACCAGAAACCTGCATATTTGTTGAGTGTGTTGGTTTTCTATGATCCTACTACACCGATTATTTGCTGAGTAGTAATACAAGTTCTTCCAAAACAGGCGGGGTTTAATTTAACACCCTAAAATGTAATCACATTCATAAATCTCAAACAAAGATTTAGTTTCTAGAGGACCACCGCTATATTTTAAAGTCTTCTGCTCAAATGTCTATGGTTTTCTTCCTCTAACAAACCTCATGTTGGTAATGAATGGAAAAAATGTTGAACAAGGTGATGCTGGATGCAGAAAACTGAACCTGACCTGGGTAGAAAATAAAAAGTATGAACTGAAGTGATAAAACATGTCTTGCCTTGTGCTTGTCCCTCAGCAGGAATCGGGTGATTGTTGCTCTGCTCGGTGTAGGCCACGCTCCTCGATGGAGAAGGAAGGCACCTTCTGCAAAAAGAGTGCAGACATGGCAGCAGTTTGGGTTCCCTGCTGTGGAAGCTGAGCTTACACAGGGGACAGATGTCCAGCAGACTTAGGCTGGCCTCCTCATTCGGCTTGGCCTCTTGAATCGGCTTGCTTTCCGCTTCGTTCTCCACAATGATAACGAGATCGTCCGATTCTATCGGTTCTCCGTTTTCCTCCATGGTCTCAAAGCACTAAGTGTGGCTGGGTGTTACAATTTCTTAATAACAACAATAATAATAATGTATATGGACAATACTAATCGTGACTCGACTCGCCTTTAGCAATCGCATCGTTGTTTCATAATGAAATATTTCTTTAGTTTAGAAATGATATCGAAAAACCTTTTACATCGTAATTACTGCGTTAAAAATGTATATTCGTATTAACCGGTAACGTTATCATAACTAAGTCTTTATACTAACTACGGAAAATTACACAAATAGCTAATTCTAGCCGCACAACCGTACCAGCAAGCTAGCAAACCAAATTTAATTATTAAACAACAAAGTGCACAAATCCAAAGAAAATTCGCTTGGAAGTAACATAATTTACATGTACACTACGTATAATCGTTTAATGATAGCAAACTTTATAACAAACACAAATACTTCATATAAATATAACTAGCTCAAAAGGTTCTGTTTATTGCTGTTCAATGTCGAGGAACAAACAGACGGACTAGAATTCAAATAGCGCTCAATCCCCTCTTCCTCAGTTCACTACAAAATACATGAAAATACGGCTTTGGCGCCTATGTAGTCCA
>JAOUQT010000013.1:3885279-3903626 GCA_025769995.1 Xyliphius kryptos | reverse complement strand
AGATATATGGATGTGGTCAATGTAGACATGCAGGTAGTTGGTGTGAAAGCAGAAGATGCAGAGGACAGAGTGAGGTGATAAAGGTTGACACGCTGTGGCGACCCCTGATAAAAGGGAGAGGCCGAAAGAAGAAAATTTATTTGTATTGTTAAAGAAACTTGTCTTTCTCTATTATTCCTTTCTTGGTTTAGGTTTGGCTCACACATCTGACTGACTTCTATATTATTGACTTTTAAATGACATTTTCTCAATAAGGTGCAATTCATAGTGCTGTTGGTTACAGTCTGTAGCAAGCATTCAATTAATTTTTGGATGACAGGAAACGTGTCCACTTTACCCATTAATAAACACATTAGTATAAGGGGAGAATGTGCAAACTTCATGCAGAAAGAAGGCAGGCCACCCTACCCCGAAATCAAACCCAGGACCTTCTTGCTGTCAAGTGGTCGTGCTACCAAGGCAATTGATTCTTTTTAAGTGAAAGCTATTGATTTCAGCTGTTGCACATGTAAAAAAAATGTGTTCGTTTTATACATTGTTTAAACTATTTAAACAATACATATGTGTAAGAAGGTGCATAGTATTTCTCCTCATGCCTTGATTGTCTGTGTTGTCCAGAAACCATAGCAAGCATGTATAGACATATATACATAGTACTAAGAGCTTATATTAAGTGTGACACTCTTGTTCTTCAGGGCATCCAGCGGCTGTGTCAGGAGAAAGTCAAAGCGGAAGAGGTGGATGAAGGAATAGATCGTGGCTGTGAGGAGGATGATGAGGAGGAAAAAGAGAAACCTAAAGAGAAAGAAGACAAGATGCGAGACATTCTGAGTGACAAGTCGCAAAAGAAGGAACAAATTCTTCCAGAGAGACGTTCACGACGGCTGAAATCTGAGGTTAGTTTGGGGAGTCTTTTCTGGGTAATGTGATATTTTGTAAGTTATGCCATTACGTCAGGGCTTCTTATTCTCATGGCCTTAAGTCTTGATTAAATATGATATGGAAATATTTGTAGCATAAGTAGTACTGCAACATTTACGACGACTTTACTATTTGTCAGTTTGATTGTGTCTGTTCTATAGCTAATAAATAATAAAATCTTGTCAAACTACGATTGTTTATAGTGTTTGTTTGGAAGAAATATGGCTTGTGAGGGCAATCTTCTCCATCTCAAAATTCCAGTCTACCAATAGCACACAGTCTGGAAGAACATTCTATACCAGTCATTTACTTTGCTACTTGTCCTTTTTAGCATACCATGGGTTTGTCTGAGCACTAAACCTATGTGTTATTTTAATTTCAGAGAGAGAACAAAGAGCCCAAAGTCCTGCGCATTTTTAGCAGCAGTCCTAAGGTGGTGGACTTTGATATCATTTCAGATGGTAAGCTTTACACACCTCTACATTGTTTTAGGCATGGAGATGACTGGCAAGCAATGTTTAAAGTTACTTCTGTACAGAGAACATTCAAAAGTTTGAGAATTGTCTGATTTCTGGGGCTTTGTAATATAGATGATGTTTTCATAAAGAAGCAAAGGCATCTAAAGGCTCAAGAGTTTGCTATTAAAATGCGTCCACGTAAAGAGGCACTGGAGGTCAATTTTGTGAGTATTAATGAATATTTTTCATGACTGTTAATCTAAATAACAGGTGTCTTTGTGTTTCTTTTAAAAATCATAGGTTTATAAACATTTTTTTATTATATAGATCGACCTGTACATGTGTATGGCTTGTGGGCGGGGTGATGAAGAGGACCGCCTCCTGTTGTGTGATGGATGTGATGACAGCTACCACACCTTTTGCCTGATTCCACCCCTTCAGGATGTGCCCAAGGGTGACTGGCGTTGCCCAAAGTGTGTGGCAGAGGTCTGCAAAGCTGGGATTCCTTCTACAGCCTTTTTTTTTTTTCACCTGAACTGATGAGCTTGAAAATGACAGTGTTTGTGTAATAGTCTCCATCTCTTATCACCCAGGAGTGCAGTAAGCCCCGTGAAGCATTTGGGTTTGAGCAAGCCGTGCGTGAATACACACTCCAGAGCTTTGGAGAGATGGCAGACCATTTTAAATCTGATTACTTCAACATGCCAGTTCATGTAAGAGCAAAGCAGCCAATGTCTAGTCATGATACATTACAGCCGGAATCACCACTCAGTATATAATTAGATACTTCTACTTTTCTGTTAACATGTATGAACTGCAATTTTTACAGATGGTCCCTACGGAGCTAGTTGAGAAGGAGTTCTGGAGGCTGGTAAGCAGCATAGAGGAGGATGTGATAGTTGAATATGGAGCAGATATTATTTCCAAAGATGTGGGGAGTGGCTTTCCGGTCCGAGATGGTAAAAGAAAACTACTGGGGGATGAGGAGGTCAGAATTTTTGAGAATTATAATAATTTAAGACTATGCTGTTCTCGCTGATGTCTGATTTACGAATGTTGTTGCTATTTTATATACGTATTTAATTTTAGTTTATTTAAAGTTGATATGTTAATGTCAAGATATCTCTTCAGTGATGCTCTCTTCCACAGGAATACACCAACTCAGGCTGGAACCTGAACAACATGCCAGTGCTGGAACAGTCTGTGCTCTCCCACATCAATGCAGACATCTCAGGGATGAAGATACCCTGGCTTTATGTAGGCATGTGCTTCTCATCCTTCTGCTGGCACATCGAGGACCACTGGAGCTACTCCATCAACTATCTGCACTGGTAAGATAAAAATAAGTTAGTATTTAAAGACTTTGAAAAAATGGGTTACAACAATGTGGCGTATAACTGGTGTTGTTAAGGTGCTGTTTTGCAACTGTAATGCAGTCAATTACCTGTGAGAGACCTCTGTGCCCTTCCATTTCCAAATGATTCTGTGGATTGACAGATTACAGATTTAACAAAATCTATTTTAACTCCGTGGACCATTTTTTATTACCTAGTCCCAAACGATGATCATAACTCGACTATAATGAGTCACATGGGCTATATTTAGGGTAAAGTCGAGTCTCGACCATTTAAAGTTTACAAAGTTTTTAGGTGAACTTTATCTTAATATCTCCCATGCTAGCATGTCTCAGGAATAAAGTGACATGAACTTTAAATGAAAATTGAAAGTTATATAAAAGGGAATGAAGAGTGTGATCTGCATGTAATTTTGTTTGTAGTGCTACTGTAGTTAACTTAATTCAAGTTTATAGAACATTTATTTACATAAAAGTGTAGTGTGAATGCAGAAAAATCTTAGTAGCGAACATGCATACTTTTCTCAAACGAGCTAAACCTACAGATAAACAGTTGGAAGAATAACATTTGGAAGAAAGATGTATTTCATTTACATCAGTGAAATATGGGTTGGTGGTAGAGAACTTATTTTTCTAAGATTTATTTAAATATACAGTTAATTAATTAATTCATTTATTCATTCATTTTCTTTTCTGCTTAATTCACATGGGTTTGTGTGCCAGTCGGTGCCTATTCATCAACTCTGGTTGCAAGGTCATGAAAAAACCCTAGTTGGGCGCACACAGTCTCACACACACTTATACAATAAGGGGCACTTTAGAAACACCAATTAACCTAACACCCGGGAATCGAACTCGGGTCCTTCCTGCTGACAGCAATACCAAATGCTAGACCCTGCTGCCCTGAATATATGATTGAATTTCATATCTGCATTTAGTGGTATCGTGCTGGTGTCTTGATGAAATGTTGAACATTTTTGTTTCTTGGTGTAATTTGCATCAGGGGAGAGCCTAAAACCTGGTATGGAGTCCCAGCTCATGCAGCGGAGCAGCTGGAGGCAGTAATGAAGAAACTGGCACCAGAGCTTTTCGACTCTCAGCCTGATCTACTGCACCAACTGGTCACTACCATGAACCCCAATGTTCTGATGGAGCACAGTGTCCCGGTCAGTCAGAAACACACTTGCTCTGCGAGCACAATTGGCAAAAAATCTGTTTTATATTAGTTTTTTTATTTTATTTTATAGAACATACTGATTTTATCTCCATAGGTCTATCGGACCAATCAGTGCGCTGGAGAGTTTGTGGTAACCTTCCCGAGAGCTTATCACAGTGGCTTCAACCAGGGCTACAACTTTGCTGAAGCTGTAAACTTCTGCACTGCAGACTGGGTAACACTGGACCCCCCTCCTCCACTAAGTTTAACATGGGATCCCACTATGGCCATTTGCTTATTTCAGGAACCACATATAAATGCTGGAATCTGCAGTAAAATGAGCAGCGATTATAACTGAATAATCTCTGGATTAGGATCAGATGGCCGGTGACACATAATCACACTCATCAGGCTTGTGGTTAAGGAACCAGCCCTGCGACCGGAAGGTCCCTGGTTCGATTCCAAGTACCGACAAGTCATAACTGAAGTGCCCTTGAGCAAGGCACATAACCCCTAGTTGCTCCACAGGCGCTGTGCTAGCTGCTCACTGCTCCTGGCACGTGTGCTTACTTCACCTGTATGTGTGTATTTGTGTGTTTCACTGCACGGATGGGTTAAATGCAGAGGACCAATTCTGCTGTGTGCAAACATAGTGGCAAAAATGTATCACTTTCACTTTGGCACATTTACCTGCTATGGGCAAATTAAGTGACTTGAGTGACAGATTTGAGCGACAGGGCCTGGGTTTCTAAACAGATTAACTTTCATGCGGTTCCCATACTAGAATTTCATGGTTGAACCAAGAGTGAAGGAACCATCTATAAATCCAGCCAATAATTACTTTACAACCAGCCATGTGTGTCTGATCTGAGAGCTAAATGTTGCAACTACTGAGGCTAACAAACTGGAGATGCTGCAGTGGCAGTGAGTGGACTTGATTATAGATGATGTTTATGATATTATGGAGTCTTATTCCTGTGTAATAATTAATAAAAAGGACCTGTTGTTGTTAGTCAAGTGTTCCTAATCCAGTGATATTTCAGTGTATTTTGGGTGGGTATACTGTGTATCCCCATTCCTCTATTTGTTTAACGCTGCTTGCCTGCACTGTTTAGCTACCCTTAGGCCGTCAGTGCGTGGCACATTATCGTCGTCTGCAGCGTCAGTGCGTCTTTTCCCATGAGGAGCTGCTTTGTAAGATGGCGGCGGACCCGGAGTGCCTGGATGTGGAGCTGGCAGCAGCAGTGTGCAGAGAGCTGGCAGAGATGATTGAGGAAGAAAGCAGACTCCGGCAGACTGTGCAGGACATGGTTAGACACCCCTGTTTTATTGTTCCATATAGTTCACATTTGGCATATAGGTCTTGGGACCTTTTTTTAAGTATAAATACAGTATGTTATTTGCATAAGGAATAAAGCAAAAGTATTTCATTATCAAATCAATTAACCATATAGTTGAGGGGATGCAGTCGGATAAAAAGTTAACACCCCAATAACCACAGTTTATGAATTGTTTGGCCAATTATTCTTATTTGAATGCATCAATAACGCCACCCCATTTTTTTTTTTTTTTTTTTTTTTTTTTTTTTTTTTTTTTTTTTTTTTTTTTTTTTAATTAGTTTGCAATACAAAATTGTTCTTTTACCCCCTTGCATTATTACATTACCAGCCACTCATTTTTAAACTCTCTTGAATTTGAGTCAAAAAGGGTAAAAACTGTTGATACATTTAATAAAAAAGCTTAATTACATCAAGGACTGAAAGGTTTTCTACATTACAACATCTATTTATACATTTGTACACTGTAGGAAGGAGACCTGTTTTTGAAACTCTGTTCCATAACATTTTTATACTTTCATCTAGAAGCGCCATTTAAATTTAAATGGTATAGACGAGTCTCCCATGTAACCTTTTTAAATATCTAATTGATTGATACATTCCTTATCAAATTATGATCATTTGATTGGCCCCACCTGTTTAAATATAAATATACATTTTTACAAAATTGATACTAATATCTTAAATTTTACTTTTTTTCCTAAACTGGAAAAACATTTTTGGTTGATACACACAGGATTTTGCATTCAAAAATGTTTAATCATTGTATACTGACAGGAACACTAATACAGCCCACGCTATAAAATGCTTACTGTATTGGGAGCGCAGGGATGCACCAGTGCAACACGCATCATAGTTTATGCAGGAACTTTCTACTGCATTTTATATTTCAAACTCAGTTGCATTTTTAATGACAAATTCTCCCATCATTCACCTGCTTCACCCCTTTTACCCCTTTATTATTGCACCTTGCACTGCATATTAATGTCTGTGAACACAATTCACTGTGCCATCCACTGTTGCCAGCTGAAACTCTATACAAGATACGTGTTCTCTGATGCAGACATCTTCTCTGGGCCAAGGCTCATTTAAAATGGACTGTGGCAAAGTGGAAAAACTGTTTTGTCTAAGTTCTTTGTGGAAATCGGTGTCTCTATGCCATTTGGAGGAGGAGTTTTCAAATTCAGTTCAGATGCCTGTGTCTCTGATGGTATGGGGTTGCATTAGGGCCTGTGACCCATGGGAAGCTTGCACAGCTGAAAGGTATATCCAGGTTCTAGAGCAACATATGCGCCCATCCAGATGACATCTCTCTCAGTGAAAACCTTGCATTTTCCAACATGACGATGCCAAACCACATACTGCATCAATTACAGCATCATGGCTGCGTAAAGGAAGGGTGGCTGCGTAAAAGAAGGGTCTGGGTACTGAACTGGCCAGCCTGCAGTCCAAATCTTTTGTCCATAGAAAACATTTTGCGCATCATAAAACATAAGACAGTTGAGCAACTAGAATCCTACATTAGACAAGAATGGGTTTAAAATTCCTATCCCTCAACTTGAGCAACTTTTCTTTTCAGCCCCCAACATTGTTGTCAGACAGACAGTGTAAAAGTAAAGGGTAACAGTGGTAAACATGGCTTTGTCCCAACTTTTTTTGAGACAAAATTTAAATAATCACCTAATTTTTCCCTTTAAATGATGCATTTTTGTATTTTACCTTTGATGCTATCCATGTTCTATTCTAATTATATTATGGAATTTTTAAAAGTCTACATCACTGCATTCCGTTTTACTTACAATGTGTACTTTGTCCCAACTTTTTTGGAATCGGGTTTGTACAAACTACATTGCATCTTAATGGAATATGGGTTTTAAGAGAGCTTTCTAATACCACACTTATTCACAGCACTGTTTATTTTCCTCCGTTCATTTTATTAGATAATTGTACATTTTTATATAACAGGTACATTGATCTGAGATATTGCTATTGTGTTCCAAATGCATTGCATCATAACACATGGCAACTTAGAGAGCTTTTAGACACCCCTGCCCAACTCCACCAACTGCCACACCCATTGCTAACATTTATTTTATTACCCCAATTTATTAGGAAATGGGAAATGAAACATCCTTGTTAAAAGGGCACATTGGTATGAGATCAACATCATTTAAGCTGCATTTAACATTAATCTCGTGCGGGCATTGAGAGAGCATGTAAACAAACCTCTCTCTAAAATTCTAATTTTATTAGGAACACACACCAACACGGGTGCAAAATAATTAAATGAAACACTCACTTTATTGGGAATGCAGGGATTAAGGATTGCAATAAAACTCAAATATGTAGTCAATTTATTAAAATTATTAGCAATTACCTTATTAAAGCTGTACTAGTGCATGTTTTACTCATAAGAAACAATTTCACATGAAGATGTCAAAGGGTTCATGAACAGATCCGAAGTACATGAACAAATGTGTGCTTTTAAACACAATAAACTTTATTTTTCTTTCCACTCTTTGTCTACAGGGGGTAAAGTCCTCAGAACAGGAAGTGTTTGAGCTGGTTCCAGATGATGAGCGTCAGTGTTACAAGTGTAAAACCACCTGCTTCCTGTCTGCGCTGACATGTTCATGCAGTCCAGAACGCCTTGTCTGTCTGCACCATGCTGAGGAGCTCTGCAGTTGTGCGCTATCAAACAAGTGCCTTAGGTCAGCTCACCCACATTCGCCAAGATAATCCTTTATAATCCCACATGGATGGAATTGGAACCTATGCATTCAGAGCACAATGGATTATCAGTCCATCATTTAAAATACTCAGTCAACCCAATCAATGTGTCATATACAAGAATCTAAAGCTCAGATATTTTTGCATGTGTTTTGATACACACATTATACACCCACATAGCTGGTGCCATGGTGTTTTCTGTCTATTATGCAGAATATTCTATAACTGTTTGTATGATACAGGTACAGGTATGATATGGAGGAATTACCTGCCATTCTCTATGGAGTAAAGTCTCGTGCCCAGTCCTATGAAACATGGGCAAAAAGAGTCAGCGAGGCTCTGTCAGCTGATCAGAAGAACAAGAAGGGTAATTATTGCACACATACAGTATACATAACCTCTCACACACTACATTTCAAACATTATGCACCACAGTCTAATTAATTGATTTAATTATGCTCTGTCCGTTCTCAATATAATTAAATTGAATAAACACGGCTTATGAAATGAAAGTAAACTACATTCTTGCACTCCTACCCTCAAAACGCTGATTGGATAGTCGCCAGCACAGTCAGCATCGCTGATTGTTTCCCTCGCCCACCCTCTTATTACAAATTGGCCCGGATAGGGCGACCTGGGAATTTCTGTGTGGAGTTTGCGAGTTCTCCCCATGTTTGTGTAGGTTTTCTCCAGGTGCTCCAGTTTCCTCCCACAGTCCAAAGACATGCAGGCTAGGCAAATTGGAGATGCCAAACTGTCATTAATATGATATGTATTGATATGTGACTTTGTGTATGATATGAGACTTGTGTGTGAGTTTGACTATGTTCCTGTCATTAGAATAGACACTGGTGTTGAGGATGACGTTAAACAATAAATAAATATTACAAACAGATGTGTGGCTAGTTCCTCTTATTAGTCAATGATGGTGGCAGCCTGGAAGTGCCTCCTCATATGTTAAAATCCCGAAGCTGAAAATATTTGCAAGCCGCTTGCGTTTTGAGAACTTATACTGTTGAATAGGAGAGGAAGAGAGTTCGTGCAGTAATTTTTGATTACTGAAATGAGGAGTCCTGTTTTTATTTTGATGGAGAGGAATTTTTATTTGATTTGATAAAATAACAGTAGTACATTTATCAGATTACCTTATTACATTTTCATGTGTTTTTATTTTTTTCCTGAAATTCGTCCTCTTTCCTCAACTGACAGGCCGCCTCTGGTATGTACATGTTGATATCTGACTCCTATTCCCCTCTGTCTCTCAGATCTGATCGAATTGAAGGTGTTGCTGGAGGATGCAGAGGACAGGAAGTACCCGGAGAACAATCTGTTTCGAAAGCTGAGAGAGATGGTGAAGGAAGCGGAGACCTGCTCTTCTGTAGCCCAGCTTCTGCTCAACAACAAGCAGCGGCACAAGTAAATCAACACACCCATTTCATGTTAAGAACAACACAGATTAACTTTTAAAATGGAATAAATCAAAGTTTATATACTAATTTTGTTGCACTAAACGTTAAAACTTGCATAGAAAATGTAGTTAATGGTTCTCTCTGATAAATCTCACTTCAGCCAAGAGTAAATTCAAGGCTGTTGCACCAGTAAATTCAAACCTATTATGACATTGTTTAACAAACTTATGGATTGATTTTTGTGGTTGTAAAGGGGGCAAACGGACAACAGTCGTACGCGCACCAAGCTGACGGTGGAGGAGCTGAAGGCATTTGTGGAGCAGCTGTTCCGTTTACCATGTATTATCAGCCAAGCGCGGCAGGTCAAAGTAAGACACCAGTAAAATACCATTTGCTTGTGGCCTAATAAAGCCTACCGCTTTACAGCTGACTATATCACTACAATCAATATCATTCACTTTTCATGTCAGTAGTGTGGATCTTATAGCTGATTAGTTTACTTTCTAGGAATGCACTTTGAATCTAGATGAAATCATATTAAAAGGTAGCTGAAGGAAGATACACTTTGTAGTGGAGATGGGGTACATTTTAAGAACTAAGATCAGAGAATCTATAAGTATCTGTTAAATGGAGTTCCTCCTGGTAGCAGTTTGCCTTTTAAAGCTGTGAGCCAATTCAAGAAGAACCAGCTGTTCATCTTCAAACATAGCTTTACATAGCAGTTGCTGTGAAAGTGTTTTTCTGAAACTACATAATGCCTAGTAAATATAACCTGCCTTTCCAGGTCATAGGGTCAAAGTAAGGGGTAGAGATCAATGTCTGGCCATATCAACATAAACAAAAACATGTTTGTTGCATGGCAATATAAATAAATAATAATTTTGTTAATAATTAATCTTGAATGATATGAGAGGTGACAATGTTTTAGTTTACAAAGATTAAATCGAATCTTTATCGAAATATAATGAATACAGAAAGTTTAATGTGGAGACTAAAATCCAACAGTATAACATTTCAGAACTCTACCCATTTCACTTCCACTCATTTCACCATAAGTGTTTCGCCTTAATATGGCAACATGTTTACCAATCATAGTGTTTTTAGCAAAAATAACAGCACAATAATACTGTACTATGTCACGTATGCACATTTTTAAATAAACAATCATTTATTTTTCTATTTTTCATCCTCATTCTGCTTCTCAGTATTTTTTTTTTTTACAATATCTTCTGTATATCTCGTAGGAGCTGCTGGAAAACGTGGAGGATTTCCACGAGCGCTCTCGGCTGGCCCTGGCCGATGAGACACCAGATTCTGCCAAGCTGCAGGTTCTGGTGGAACTGGGCTCAGGGCTTGATGTGGAGTTACCAGAGCTGGGTAGATTAAAGCAGGAGTTGCAGCAGGCACGCTGGCTGGATGAAGTGCGTCTCACCCTGCAAGAGCCGCAGCGTGTCACGCTCGAACTCATGAAGCGCCTTATCGACTCAGGTGTAGGTTTGGCTCCGCACCATGCTGTTGAGAAAGCTTTGGCTGAGCTGCAGGAAATCCTTACGGTGTCTGAGCGCTGGGAGGACAAGGCGCGTGCATGCCTGCATGCTAGGTAATGGCCAAAAATGACCTGAACCCTGAGGTTTTTGCTTTTTTGTGTGTGTGCTTGAGTTTGAGATTAGAATGAAGTTGGAATAATTCTCCAAATTATTTTTATTGCAATTGTTTTGTGAAGTTTTTGTCAAACATATATTGCATTCAGTTCATCTTACAGTTGTACAGTTTTGCCGACTGTACTGTATATTGCTTATTTTCATAAAATGCTTTATTAAAAGTTCTCTGCATACTTTAACAAATGTGTTAAAAGATACCAAGAGAAGAAACTTGTTAAACACGTCTATTTTTGTTTGTGTGGTTAATTAAAAAACATTTGCTTAACTTATCTGTGTTAACGTTGTTTGTAGACCACGGCACAATTTGTTCACCCTTGAAAGCATTGTTGGAGAGGCCAAGAACATCCCTGCCTACCTGCCTAACGTGCTAGCATTGCGGGAAGCACTTCACAAAGCCAAGGAGTGGACAGCAAGAGTAGAGGCTATCCAGGTACGCTAGACTCTCATGTTCGGGGTAGAAACAAACCTTTTTGATTCCAGTTTTTTTAGACCTGATGAGCTTTTTTATTTTTACAGAATGGCACCAGTTATGCATACCTGGATCAGCTGGAATCTCTGTTAGTTAGGGGCCGCTCTGTTCCTGTGTCTCTGGATGCCTTGCCACAGGTCGAGTCCCAGGTGGCTTCAGCACGAGCCTGGAGAGAGAGGACAGCACGTACCTTTCTTAAGAAAAACTCTACGTACACGCTGCTACAGGTGATGGACACAATTCGTGATTAAATCTAGAAAAAATATATTTGCTTTTGGTGTATTTATATTTTTATATTGGAGGTTTGTTTGTTTCAGGTTCTGAGTCCTCGGAATGACATTGGTGTGTATGGCAGCAGCAGAAGCAAGCGCAGGCGAGCCAAAGAGCTGCTAGAGAAAGAACGTGGTGCAGAGATGGAAAGCCTGAGTGATCTGGATGAGACCGTAGATGAGGATCGCACACCCTCTGCTGTGGTGGCTGCCTTTAAGACTCAGGAGCAGCAGGAGGTAGAAGCTATGCACTCGCTGAGGGCTGCCAATTTGGCCAAGATGAGCATGGCTGAGCGCATTGATGAGGTCCGATTCTGCCTTTGCCGCAAGACGGCTGGAGGAGTTATGTTACAATGCGAACTGTGCAAAGACTGGTTCCATGGCGCCTGTGTGCCCCTGCCTAAAGCAGGCACACAGAAGAAACCGACAACTGGCAGCAGTTGGCAAAGTGCTAGTAAAGACACAAAGTTTCTCTGCCCACTATGCCAGCGTTCAAGACGACCTCGTCTCGAGACCATCCTCTCATTATTAGTGTCCCTGCAGAAGCTTCCAGTGCGACTGCCTGAGGGCGAGGCATTGCAATGCTTGACTGAACGTGCCATGAGCTGGCAGGACAGGGCAAGACAAGCCTTGGCCACAGATGAACTCTCATCTGCTCTAGCCAAGCTTTCTGTGCTAAGCCAACGCATGGTGGAGCTTGCGGCACGTGAGAAGACGGAAAAGATTATTAACGCTGAGCTGCAGAAAGCTGCTGCTAATCCAGACCTACAGGTGAGACCGTTGCCTTTATTTTAAACTTGTATATGCAAAGAAATGAATGTAACTGAACTGTAATGTTGAGTGAAGTGCTTTTTTCTCTCAGGGACACATTCAGACGTTCCAGCAGGCCGGATTTAACAGAACAACTTCACCACGACCATCTCTAGACTATGACGATGAGGAGACTGACTCGGACGAAGACATCCGTGAGACTTACGGCTATGACATGAAGGTGCAGAGAATTTTTGAATTGTTTTGTATTTTATAAGATAATCAACTGTGCAATAATGCTTAGTTGTCTGGTATGTTTTGCACCTATTTAACGCATTATTTCCAGGATAAAAGCATCGTTTTGTGTAATTTAACAGTTACTAATTCATATCTTAAGAGCAGCACAGTGGCCAGTGGAAAGTGCTGTGGCCTCACAGAAAGAAGATCCCGAGTTCGGGCTCCGGGTGGGGCGACTCGAGAAATTTCTGTGTAGAGTTTGCATGTTCTCCCTGTGTTCGTGCGGATTTTCTCCGTGTACTCTGATTTCCTCCCCCATTCCAAAGACATGCCTGATAGGTTAATTGGTGTCTCTAAATTGCCCGTTTGTGTGTGCGTGCACATGCCCTATGATGAATTGGCGCCCTGTCTAGCACTGGATTAAGCGGGTATAGAAAATGAATGAATTACTTATATTTTAAACAACAATTAAAAACTCTAACTGCAGGGTTATTCAGTAATAATGTAATATGCCTGTGTCTGTCTCCAGGACTCGAGTGAGGTGAAACCTTACTTGTTCTGTGATGAAGAGATCCCAGTAAAGTCAGAAGAAGTAGTCAGTCACATGTGGCCGACCACGCCCTCTTTCTGTGCTGAACACGCCTATTCCTCCGCCTCCAAGTCCTGCCCCCAGAGTAAGTAATTAGCACTTTTATAAGTGCACTCACTGTTTAACATGCACTAAAATAACACATTGATTACAATTGTGCATCTCGTCAAAAAACACTTTTAAATCTTTTTTTATATCTATTAAATGTGAACTTCTCCTTAAGTCACTTCTAAATTTCCATTGCTCATTTTCATGCTCATTTATTACTTATTCGTAGCATCTTAGTATATTATGAAAGATTAATATATGAATATTTTTATGGAGTTCACCCTCCACAACAAAACAAAAGCACAGCACTAACTATGGTTTTCCAATTCAGCCTCATTACTGGTTTGTTTAACACTCTCCCAGATCCAACCACTCCACGGAAACAGCCCAGAAAAACACCCCTGGTACCACGAAGTTTGGAGCCCCCAGTACTGGAGCTGTCCCCAGCTGCTAAGGCACAGCTAGAGAGGCTCATGATGGAGGGAGATCTGCTGGAGGTCTCTTTGGATGAAACGCAGCACATCTGGAGAATCCTGCAGGCCACACATCCGCCTTCAGAGGAGCGCTTCCTGCAAGTAGAGGTAAGTGTCACAAGAAGGTTCTACTATAAAGATGCTACTTACATATCTAATTTAGAGAGCTGTAGTTGTAGTGCTAAGAGCGTTCCAGCCAAGTGTGTCGCCCAATCCTGCATGACTCCTGTGAACTTTTCTTAGTGACTGAACGAGAACACATCATGTGGGATAGTCAACAGGCCCCTTTCATTCTAAGCCTGTTTCAAAGGCAGTATCATAGTATTTTAAACACAGCTGTACATGGGATTAGCTATTGAATTGGTTGTTTTTCCATCTTTTTTTGTAATCACACCACCTTTATTTATGATGCAGCATATGTCTGACTTTTTTCAAAACATTCTTTCTGTCTCTACTGCCTTTTCTTCATGCATACTTTCACCATCAGACAGAGGACCTTCTGCTGGAGAAGCCAATGAAAATAAAGATAAAAGAACTTGAGAAGAAAAGAAAGAGGAAACTGGAGAGGGCTGAGCAACAGTTACTCATGGCTTCCTCAGGTGTAGAAGGCCGGACCAAATGCAAAGACATGAGGAAGATACTCGAGGTTGGTGGCAAGCCCAAAAAGAAGAAGCTCAAGCTTAACCTGGAGAAGTCGCGTGAGTTGAAGCAGCTGGCCAAGCGCCTTGCCAAGGAGGAGAAGGAGAGGAAAAGAAAGGAGAAGGCTGCAGCTAAATCTGAGTTCAACAAGGAGGGTCTGGAGAAGAAGAAGGAGAAGAAGATCTTAGACATCCCCTCTAAATATGATTGGTCTGGTGCAGAAGACTCCAATGATGAGAACGCCGTCTGTGCAGCAAAGAACTGCCAGAGACCATGCAAGGATAAGGTTAGTATGAGATTTAATTGCAATATTTTTAATTTTATCATTCATTTCATCTTTTTATCTTAAAAACATTCATCCTCAAAAATGAATCCTCTACAAATGTAGTGGAAGCATACAGGATACTAATGATAAGCAATCAAGCCATCTATCGTAGAACCAACTGCAAATCACAGAGGGACGATAGTTGGCAGTAATGCACCTTTTAGTTGGTCTGCCAACTGCCTAAAAAAGGTAAACGAAGTCAGAGTGGTGGTGTTTTGAATAAGGCATATTATGGGTTTAATTTCTGGTTTTATTAACAAGCTCTTTCGGTATGAAGACATGGTCGTGGAATATGATGTGCACATGGGAACTTGAAGATATGCTTGCAGATCATTCACATTCGGCATGAAACCGCTTGGTGAGCATGGGCTTGCGGATCATGGAGACTTGAAAAACGGCTACTTGCTTTTGCTTTCAAAATTCAATTGTAACTTAAATTTTATTTATATAATTCTTTTTGCAGTAGAACATTGTCACTAAGCAGCTTTACAGAAATGATATACAGTATATAAGAATATTTAAATAAGAGTAACAAGCAACCCGGATGGAAACAGTGGCAAAGAATAAACTTCCTAGGATTGTGAGAGGAAGACTCGAAAGGTATTCCCATCCTCATTTGGGTTGTAACAGATTAGCAACCTGAATAGAGTGAGAGGAACGATTGTGACAATTTACTATCAGGGTGGATCTGGCATGCATCGGAGACGGGGGCGGCTCAGCGCCATCTCAGTGTAGCATGAGTACCTCAAAGAACAATGAAAGAAATTATTAGGCATGATTATAGTAAAGGAGTATTTTTAACAACTAGCACGTGTTATATTGCAACTTGCGCTAAGACTAGCAAGAGCAGAATAGTTAAAAATGAGATCCAGGAACCAGTCTTAATCTAAATAGAGAACCTTAACTCTGCAGTAATGGAGTAATGAAGTAACGTTTTGTTCATTTTTATTTATTTTCTCTTTTTCAGTTTCACTTTTCCATTAATAGTATTATGATTATTGTTATTATTAATATAAATTGAATGTTACTTTAATTATTATTTTAAGCATTACTATTAATTAATCATTACTAAGCAATACTAAGCATTAATATTTTTTTTACTATTGTGTTAATTAATACTTTCTGATTTGATGTAGCCGAGGTCTAAACGGGTAGGTCAGGGTTCTTGAGCAATGGAAACTCAATTGTTTGCACTTTTTACTGTCGTTAAAACATGAGTTCCAGAAGGAACACAGGCATGAGGGCTCCCTGAGACATTAGGACATCCAAACCTCTCAGTTTACCAACAATCTAGTGCCCGTAACCCACCAGATTTGAATTAGTAGTTCAGCATTATGGAGTGTCAATGTATTTCTTAGCTTAGCAATGTTTCTGAGGTCAAGGAAAGCTTTTGAATAAAGCTGGTGTGGTAGATTCTACCAAGATTCCCTGTGACACTTACCAGCTCATTTTCTTTCCGGTTCCTTACTGTTTACTGCACATTATAGTAGTGTATGTGTTGTACTCTGAATCTATTATATTGCATTAACTGAAATACAAATATTCTGTAAAACATGTATTTTTTTATAGGACAAAGGTTTGTAGATGTATAAAATGGTTTGTACTGACCTGATAAAATGAGACTATGTATAAACAAAGTTCTAATTGAATAAGAGGGCGCAATAATCAGTGCGTTGTTTAATTTAACTGAGTGTCTTTTCCTCTCAGGTGGACTGGGTTCAGTGTGACGGAGGATGTGACGAGTGGTTTCACCAGGTGTGTGTGGGTGTGTCATGTGAGATGGCAGAGAACGAAGACTACATCTGTTTAGCCTGCTCGCGTAAGGCAGGCAGAATGATGGGGGTCAAAGTGGGCATAGAGACTGTGGTAATGACGTCAGCTATGTGCAGCACACAGACACTGTCCCCCATATACCAAACAGAGGTTCAGGAGGGCAGCTAACACTCCATGTCCATTAATACCACACAAACATCTCTGCAACCTCTTCCTCTTTGTGGGCCTGAAAAGCAGAAACCAGAAATACAAATATCTCGTGTATATGATGTGATCTTGGAAAATTAGATGACTGTACAGTGTATCTGAACAATTCAACATTTAAATTCCATAATATAGACTGCAACCCATGAAAACATGGGTTCTTTGCATTAGGCTATGCACTGAATTAGAAACACCTGGCTGCTAACAGATTGGTTCACCCTTTTGATTAATTTAGCACACAGATTTTTTGGAACAGACTCCCCAAGGTGGTAAACATCCTTTCCAGCCAACCCATGCCCTCTGCATTTGCTTGTTAAATTTGCCCTGCTACTTCGACACTGTTCTCTCGGATAAACCAGATGGCCAGCTTCCTTGTGACCTTCAGCTGCATGTTTGTTGATGGTAAGAACCAGTTGTGAAAGAACCAGTATCAAGTTGAGCCATTTAACCATATCTGGAATATGGTGCATTCTCCTGTAAATTGTACAGATCAATTCCTTCCGAGTTTAATGGAACCACCAATTGGGGCACATTATAGGTGATCATATGCTGGGTGTTTCTAATCCACAGATTGTTCACAGAATGAGTGAGAAATGACTGAATATGGGATGCTGGATTGTGATATTCCACCAGACATCAGTCTTTACTTCTGAGCTTTTTTTTTCCCCTCTGTACACTGACCAGAAAGCTGAACTCAAGGCCTAACACTATGGTGTCTTCTTTATATCACATTCACGTTGGCTTTACCATGCCAACTGGACCAGACTACATTTAACACGGCTCTGATTTTAGTCTGCTTAAATGAATTGTCCAATATTATCCCACAATGAACTGCTCGTTTTTCTGCAGACATGCCATCATTGCCAGCCTTTAGGAGGTTTATTGAGCGTATTTGTTTGATACACCTGCCACATAAACAAGTTATCATGCAAATATGTAGATCTAGTTTCAAATGGATGTATATGTAGGTGCAATATTTATGATGTGTATATATATTTTAAAGAATTAATGAGTCAATGTGGATGTTTTTGTTGCGCAACTTTATTAAAACAATTCCTAGTGAAACAAATACATATATTTTAGTTCCTGTATGATTCTTTGTGTAAACATATATTTAACAAGCACGCATGGTGCAAATGGATGTGAAGCATGATGGTACCCACTAGAGGGAAAAACACTGGGTGCACATGAATGAGTGCATTACCATCCAGATCCATTATCTGGTTATTATCTCATATCTGATGTTTCCTTTTTTAAATTAAATGATGTGCTAAAAAAACATTTCATAGTTCATATATTTAAAAAAATTGTCATATTAATTATGATTCCATATAAAAAAAAAAAATTCAAACACAACATAATACAACATAAAATACTTGAGAGGACATTGGGACAAAATAAACAGTTTAACCACAATATAGCTAGTTATATGCATGAAACACACATTCATACATTTACACATACAGTACATATACAGGGGTTGGACAATGAAACTGAAACACCTGGTTTTAGACCACAATAATTTATTAGTATGGTGTAGGGCCT
>JAOUQT010000013.1:3684512-3697040 GCA_025769995.1 Xyliphius kryptos | reverse complement strand
CGCTATTTGAAGCCCCCCCTATTCCCCACTTGCCCCAACTAAACCCATTTTTTCCTATTAAAATTGCCCCCCCCCCAAAAAAAAACCCCCACATGCACAATTCTACAACAGTTTCTTGAGGATATTCCTGTTGGCTTCCTGTCAGAAAGATTGTGTTTACTGATATTATCTTAAAGCACTTTTGTAAGTTGCTCTGGACAAGAGCGTCTGCTAAATACTACAAATGTAAATGTAAATGTTCTTCCCCTCATTGAGGTGCACAGCGCGCAATTGGGGTTTGTGTATCTTGATCAACAGCCCTTCAGCCATGACTTGTTGGAATGGGGATCAAAACAGCAATCTTTTGTTCTAAAGCCCTCTACCCTACCCATTAAGCCACGGCCACCTCTAGTTACTAGAAATACATTTTGGCAATATGTGAATTTTCTGACTCATATGACCCTGCTTACCCCATAGCTTAGTATGAACCTAAAAGGCATTTTATTAGGGTGGTTTTACGACCATGTTCATAGACTGTATAAAATGATTTGGGTCATTGATCTGTAATATTTTGCATCATTTGTTTTATAGTAACATTAATTATACATCAGATATTCTTAGACAATGCATCACAAATTTGGCCTTATTGAACTGTGATACATTTTTCCTCCCATTACATTTTCACCAGAAATCATATTATATTACTTTACAAGCATGTCTATCGCCTAATCCATCTAGATTTACTCTTTGTGCCAATTACAAATCTGTTGCTTTTCATTTTCTAGTCTTGACATTTTGAGGTCATAAGTCACCAGTGGAGATGAATCTGAATTCTGAGATGAATAAATGAAAAACAAATGTACAATTAATAAAAACAAGCTATGTTCTTTTGTGACTTTGATTTTTATTGGAAGAATTTCTGAATACAAATGTCACATTCTAAATGTTCTCAGTTTTATGGGAGGTGTTTGGAAGGCCGTGCATTTCTCATTCAACATCGAGAGCTTCTATTGCTTGCTTTTTGATAAGGGCTGTGGTAATCATTTTTTGATGAAAGCTGTTTTCTCTGTCTGTATGCCAGATCCATCTGTCTGTATGCCAGATCTTTCCTCTTGTTTTTTGGAGTGGGGTGGTTGATGGGAGGCAGTCGGAATCTCGGGTGGCATATAATTTGCACCTGCATAGTCATGCTCTTGCAGGAGGATATTCAACATTTCACACATCGTTCCGCACAAATGCAGATCTAGACCATCGGACCACTGTGTTCTGTACTTTTTAAAATAAGTTGATTATACCAGACTGCATTCTCTATAGACAGAGATTGTAATAGAATCTTCAATGGAAAAGATTCAAACGGATATTATAATTCACCTGTCTTCCCCTTAGAATGACCTCTGCTCATTGTAATCATTTTATATTCAGTGTTATATTCAGACAGATTGAGTAAAGCCTTGCTAATTATAAATGTGCTTTAGTTTTGCTAAATTTTTGCTTCAAAGAAAGCCAACATAGAAATCTATAATACATGTAGATTTACATAGTGGTGGTATATTAGATAAGTAGTTAAGATGTTACTGAGTTGTCATGAGTACAAGACTATTACTGTTACAATGTCTCTACCTCTCAATCATAAATGTAATAAGTGATAAAAACATCATGGCACTGGGTTAACAATTGTTTGGTCTGTAAGAGGTGCAAATGGTAATTTCTCACATTTACATATGCATAATATTTATACATATTTTGTCTGGGGTAAGGGGAATATGAAATAAACCTAAAACATTACTTTATGCAGACGCTATATACTATGTATGAAACCCATGACCTAGCCTCTAATCACAGCTAATTGTGATCACATTTTAAAGCTGAAAGATGATAATAACAAAAACATAAATTATAACATTCCAGTTATTTGTAGACATCCCGGCTGTGAACATTCAGTTGAGATGTTTGCTTGGTTGTTATTTTCAGAAAATAAGCTAAATACGCAGCAGGTAATTGTTAATAACAGGTAACTTATTACTTACCGGGTCACTCACGATGGTGCGTAGTTCATGTCAATGATAAACTGATAAGAACCTACATAATTAGCATCTCCAATTCTCCAATTCAACTAATATGCATGTCTTTGGATTGTGGGAGGAACTTGGCCTAAAACCATGCGAAAATAACCTTTTTGAAATAGTAAGAGAAATACTAGTTTCTCTTACTAATGTAATTGGTTGAATATTTTATAGCTGTTTTTTTGAAGGGCAGATAAAGATCCAGTGATAATATTGATCAGATGGTGAATTAGAGAAATGAGAAATTGCTGTGAAAGATCCCCAGGAAATTATGAATTTGAAAACTAGTTTGCTGTTTTAAAGAAACTGGTTCAAATAGACTATGCTGTATTTGACCACATTAAATCTGGCAGAAGAGAAAAAGTCTACAACAGGATAGATAGAGAGAAGTTTCAATTACTATGATAAGGGCAAACAGGCCAGTGGTCAGCCCTGGTGCATCCCTCTTGAGTGGGAGAGAGAAATATAGATAATGCAGTGAATTTGTTCTCAGACAGGTGCTCAGGAATGTGTCGACCAGTGTGACCCATAAGATCAGAGTCTCTTCAAATATAAAGCTGACTGAAGTGTAGAGGAATAATCTCATTTTAAGAGGTTGGCTTCTTTCTCTTTATCCAGAGAGATAACAGCTTCTGATGGAGTGACCATATTTATCACTTAAAGAAGTGACAGCGATTAAAACAATCTCAGTGTATGGGAATAACCACAAACTATTTTCAAAGTCTTGATGCTTCGCTGTATTCGGCTTCCTTATCCACTCTGGTCCTATGATATAAATTGGAATACTACTCCTAACTCAATTGATTCAAATTATTACATTTTACAATGATTTAATAATTTATTTTCAGCTTTAAACTGTATGGATTACAAAAAATACGATATGGGCGACAGAAAAAACTACAACTCCCACAATGCCCAGAGTACTAATTACTAGGGTTTAATCTAGCGCCGGTCATTTTTGATTTTCTCATCATATTTTTTGTGTAAAACCAATTAATGTCAATATTGTTGAAATAATTCCAGATAGATTAGCCAACATTGTTCTATACGGATGAATTATACAGTCTGATATAAAACATTTCTGTAAAGTTGCTTTAGGGCAATGTCCATAGTTAAAACCGCTTTATAAATAAAATTGTATTGAATTAAATTGTTTTGTACAGTTTTGAAGACACCTTTTTATTTTATTGATGTAAATCCTAGCACTATGCTGAAAAGTGTAGAAAGATGTGTCTCCTGGTGACATCTAGTCAGGAAAGAGAGATGGTGATGGTTGTGGGAAATGATTATTTATTAAAAACGGATAGATAGAAAAAAACGATTCAAAATGATAGGCTCAAACATAACCAGGGAGGGGCTACAGTTCAAGCACTACTCAAACTGTATGTAGGAGGTAAAGTAAAAAGACACAAAGTTAAAAAAAAATTGAACAAATACACGTACATAACTGTCTTTTTTAGTGCACCTATAGTAATTTAGTGAGCTTACGTCCATGGTGGCAATAGATTTGGAGTGACTACATTACAGAGACTAATTTGATTTGCTGAACTATTGACATAAATGTATGTATTGTTTTTAAGTAGAGAAAATAAAAATTAAAAGAGATCTGAATACTCATAAAATGCTTTGTTGCATAGTATAATAAATATAGAATTTCTCAGTCTACTAGATTATTGTATGAATATATGTTGCATCATCTGATACTGGGACATGAGGTGAAGTTGATGAATTTAATAGAGTAGCTTATTTTATAAGTAGATATTTGCACATTAATAACTGAAAGTGTTTCATATACAAATAAAAGTATGTCAGGCTATTTTGCTATGGTTGGCTTCACTGGACATGGTTGAGCTATTGCAGATATAGGGAGTCAAACTTCAGTTACTAATGCTCCTGGATTTTTTTCAGTAGTGCACTTTCAGTAGTTGAATGGAAATTAACAAATCAAATCTCAGGCACTGTTCCTCTGTAATAACTCTTGTTTTGAGTAAAAGTCCAGCATAATAAACAAACAGAACGGGCATAAACCCATGGGCTTTAGCTCGACACCTTCATTGAGGCAGAGGTAATCTCTGCCTCCCTGGTGCATTTTCAGTGCAGTTTCATGTTTTCTCAGCAAGTATGTCATTCACATAGGTTAAGTTTTTATCTACACAATGGAATGTGATGACATATAATAAAAGTGTCTAAACACATTTTAGGCTTGACATACTGAGAGATAGTCACAAGAATGTGCAAATTACATGCGTTTAATTGAGTTTACAAGGGACTGTACCATTCGAGGTAAGGCTCATGTTGTTACTTGCACACACAGGCAAATACACAAATTTAAATAAAAAGATTTAGAAATAATTTGTTTGTAGTACAGATTAGTGGACAATGATTTTTTTACTGTTCATGATGACAGCTAAGGTACTGCCTCACCTGCCACTGTTAAACGCACAATTCTACTGTGATGGTAAACACACAAAGCATTAAAAGTACTACAAACACTTGGTCTTGATGAAAAACCCCTCCCTCTCATCACCATTGGCATCTCTCACAGGACACTGGCAATTAAAGAGAATCATATGCCCACAAAAATCCACAGGAGAAGTCCTAAAGTCTCAGTATGTATCTTTGGCCTCACTGTGGAACTTAGGTCCTGGTGTAAAGCCCTGCTGTGTTTGAAGACCCAGGGCTCATTTCACACCTCTGCTTGCTGTGGAGAGTCAAGCTTTCTCTGCCTGTTTTGTCATGGCTGTATCCCCATGCCATGGGCTTGTTACGCCTCTCAGATTGGTTTGTGCCACTAAAGCTCTTCTCTGGAATAGCATTTTCTGCCCATTTATCCACACCTTCCAGGTGACTGTTTGGTAATCCAATTTATGAAACAGTACACATATCTCTGTCATGTTATGTGTTTATAGCAAATGAAAAAAATGATCATACGCTTAAATACCGCATGTATATGAAATATTACAAATGAAATCTAAAAATGACAAATATAAAATTATTAATTCAGTAATCAGTAAATGTAATAATCATTGTTCTGTGGAATGTAACTCATCGTAAATGGTCTGATATGATGAGCAATGCTATAAAAAGTATCATGTATTTTAACAAAATAAAGATCCCTGCGTGGCAGAGACGGGAATAAAATCTTTTTATGTGATGAAACTGAGCATAACTGTATAGTAATTGCTTTTGGATAATAACAGTGCTCAGTTATTTGTGATAATCCCCTTCAAGGGGTGTTAACCTCAGACACCGCAACTAGCAAATAATCAGATAAAATGTATACCAAGATCTTTTACCGTTGTTTAATATTGAAGAGACACAGGTGCTTTAAATAAAAAGGGCAGTGTAATAAAACGACTATATTATTCCAGCACAAACTCTGCCTCTTAATAATTGATGATCATTAGTGGAGAGACAATAGTAGGATATATAAGGAGCTCATCTTTATTCATCGGAGGCCATTCTCTTCAGGTCTCTCTTTCTCTCTGTCTTCCTCCCTCCCTGTCTCATTCTTTTTCTCCTTCTCTTCAGATTATAAATTGCTCTGAGGCTCCTTTCACTTCAATATTCTCTTTCTCACACAATGTGCAGGCTCTGTCTGGAAAGTTGAATGAATTTAAATGGGATAAATCATAAATCTGATTAGTGGACTATTCCCTGTGATGGAGAAATGATTTGATCAAGATGAATTGAAAATGAGGAGCAGATACATTTAACACATTATCCAAGCCATGGATACGTTCAATCTTTTATATTTGAAAAGTTTAAGATTCATTTTTGGCTGGACTTTATCTTATGCTTACAGTTTGACAAATGCTATGTCGATGTAAGTAAAGTTTGCAAAAACTGTCACATCATACAAAGAATTCAAGCTACATCGACACTAGAATTGCTTATAAAGTAATATTGTTTTTTCATCCAACCTGTGTAAGTGTTTGGAGGTACAAGTGTGCATGCTCGACAGGCAAGACCTTAAGGATTAAGCCGTTAGGCATTTAATAAAGCCACTCACATAAATGGCATGTTTGGGTCTGTAATGTCCAATTACCTACTGTTGCTTTGCATGCCATGATGCACAGCATTCTGATGGCCCCCATACTCATAGCTGCTTACATCCTCCCTGTCTCGCTCTCATTCAGTGCATCTCATCAAGATCATTAGATCTCTAATAACCCACAGACAGCAGTCAAGAGGGCATAATAGATATGCTCTAAAGAGTGCATGCTAGCATGCTTTGCAGGACTTAATGTGTTATGCCTCACTGCAGACGGACTGACTGCCTGTGGTTCGCAGTGATATTTAAATGACATCATTAAGCCCCTAAACAGGGACACTGCCAACAATGCCATAGCCAAGGACACACTTTTGAGCTGCATATTATCCTTGTATATAGAACTACGTGCACACACACATACACACACAAACAAAATATTATAACACATTTCATGTTATATGCATTATAACTTTTTTACATAACGCATTATGCATAGTCAATAATTACACATTATATCACCAATAACATCTTAAATTATAAAGTGATGTTGTTTAAAATGTTGAGGTAATAAAATAAATAGACTCAGAAATCTGGACATTGTTTTCTTTAATATTGGCCGTTACGTATTATAAGCCTTAATGTACTTTTAAAGCATTAACCATTAATAGACGCATTACAAAAAATGCTATAACCTGTAAGTGGCCAATCCAAAGTACTACAGGAATGAATATATGAATTCAATATGCATTTATGAATTTATTCTAAACTAAACCTTTTAAAGAATTATAAAAAATATATATATATAGTGTCATAGCCTTGCGCCCAGAGTTGCTGGGTGTTCACTGTCTGGCCCATGACTCCTTGTGGATTAAGTGGATAATAATAAATAAGTATATATAATGTCATATAGATGCATTGTTGTATTATGGTAGGCACATGTCATTATTCATTTTACTTTTAGAAACCTTCATGTCTAAAATATTACAGGAAAATCTTTCAACAGACTTAAATATCTACACACACACCAACACCAGCCAGCAAGAGGATAGGAGATGTTATCACGCTTAAAGCAATCCGCTATACAGTCATATGTCACAAATAGGTGTCAACTGTCATTACAGTGGAATGGGCACCTGAAGGAGGAGAAAATTCACTCCAGATATGACTATGACATTATCAGACACTCTTAGACAACTCCAATTGGTGGAAATGGGTTGAATTCCTGTAGCGCAATTAGTATTTTTTTAAACACACAGTCAATAGCTGGACCAGAATACACTATTCTGTACACACACTCTCCAGGTTGCTGTCTTGATTTAATGGAGCTCTAAAGCACAGAGTTGAGTTCAAGTATTATTATTGAGTCATTCAAGGGCAGAGAGGTCTAAAAGTTCAAAACGCCTCTCAGTTTCTTTCTGCTTATACCTTTCTCTGGGGCAGGTATGCCTTTCCTTACAGGAAGCTTCTTTCTAGACTTCTAATGGGAATGCTACACTAAGTTAAGCTCAGTGTAGCACACACATGTGTGAGTGTGTGTGTGTGTGTGTGTGTGTGTGAAAATTATATCTAAATTTAGCCTTAAATCGCTTTTACCATCCTGTTTTATTTTCTAACCATTAAAGGAAGTGAAATAACAATCAGCTTTCTGTTCTGTTGAAATGTGTCTAATTTCCAATCACACAAAAGACCAGCAGTAAACAATTGTGGTTTTCATATTTGATCGATAATGGAGTGAGCGAAAACCTGACACTCCACGGGTCTCCTTTTCACAGTGTATTGATGTAAACATGATTTTCACAATAAAAACATGTAGAAATGGCTTGTTTATGGAAAGACAGGTCATTTGTTATGCCACAAGTCTTATGCTTTGTCTCTGCTGTCATTTTGGTTTTTGGACATTAATATTACTGCATGTGGTGATATTATTAATGCTAACATAAATCAGAATTTCTGTCTTACTCCTTGTTAATGAATATATAGAAGTAAGCTATTTTCTTACCCAGGAATACCTTTTAGCATGATGTTAATAATTTTCCAATCAATTAACATTATCACTAATATACAAATAATTAAAGCCTTTGTCTGGCCTGTATAACCTCATATGGAGGTGAAGCCTGGAACCTCAAAAAAGATATATTCAGGCTTTTGAAAAGAAGTGTCTCTGGATGACAATTTAGCAAGTGTAAAAGGCGGCCAGACCAGAAAAAAAAAGTTTCTGAACCTCATAAAATGCTACAAGCTAACTATGGTCATGTTAAGAGGCAGCCATGACAAGGAATTGTATCTGTAGATGGACAACATCACAATGCATGATGGCCTAACAGAGGCCAGATTGCCACAAGTAAAAGGAGACAGATTGTATGGAGAAAGCTGAATCATCTATCCAGCCAAGTGAAATAATGACATGAGATGGTATCATTTTTATACTACATTTGGAATATCCATTTAATTTTAGACACAGGCTAAATGATTCATCCAAGCTACGTTTTGCTGTAGACAAGCTTGCAAACTAGTAACAAACACTAGCTTCCAAGATAATGTGTCTTTTAAACACATAGTAAAGATCTAAATAAAAATCAAATATTAGTGAAGATCAAAACAATAGCAGCAGGCTTTCTTCCTGTTTAAACCTTGCACAGATTGCAAACTACCATTAGCAAGAAAACTAAATAAATACTGTATTTCTCTTTTGGGAGGTAAAATGAAAACAATTACACTGTAGCATGTTGGATAATTTACATTTAGCTACTTTTTTAGCTAATATTTTACAGGACTGTTTCTTTAGCTTATAGGTTGAGTAATAAAAAAGGGTTTGCTTATATCGAACATACAACAGAAAATAACAACAATTGATCTTTTACATCTAAGGTTTTCTCTACTATCTCTCATTAATCCACTTGATAAACTAGCCAAAGCCAATTACGTTTGCTAGCTGTGCTAATGTGTGAGTGGCACCTGATAGATAGTTAATGGATGTTATTTCATGCCAGTATGTGATATTGTAACCCGGGCAATCCCTTATATTTACATACTTAATCAATATTCACATGTAGAACTCTTTTCAATTTGTCCCTAGAGTGCGTACCTGTTGACTTTGTATGTTCAATTCTTTAGATTAACAATGCAATTTCATTCCTGTTCTCTGGCTTATGTTTCCAATCCATCCTCATGTGTGAAGTTAAATTGCTTTCTTATTTAGTTGGGTGTGGGAGCAGATGCTCTATCTGGTGGCATGCTGTTTCTTCCCTCCAAAGCCTGTATGTACACTGCAAATAGAAGATTTTCGTTTATTTCTCAGCCTTCGAACAGAGTGTTAACTTTCATACCCCTTAACCTCAACATTCTTTCATACTCCTTCTCTCATTTTCTTATCCAACAACTCTTTTTTCCTCCCTACTTTTCTCAAGCTTTTTTTCCTCCACCATCTGTTGATTTATCTTGGCCATGCTGACTCCTATGTGCAGGGGCTCAGGAGAGATGGGAAATCGACAAGTGAAGACGTGCCAGCGATCAATCTTCACTGCCACTTTGCTTTGCTGAGAGCCTCCAGCGTCAACACCCTTATCCAGTCTGAAAAGTCATTTCACCCTTCTACGCTCTCCACTGTCTGCCCCTCTGTCGTATGTTTTGTGTTAGCCTCCTATCATACATCCTGACATGAGAATCACATCAAACCTGATAAGCCAAGTCTTGCATCTTCCTCATCCTACTATCTTTAATCTTCCTCCTTTTTGCTTAAAAGGACAAGAAATCAAAACCAGTTTATATGTATTTTTTTAAATAATAAAACATAATAAATGAAATCTAGTTTTTTTATAAAATGAAAGATGAGAGTTTGGGCAGATCTGGCTCAATAGTACATGAAGATCAGTGAGAGGGTTTTAACCTATTCTGTCATGCTAAATTAATTAGGTAATTATAAACTCAGGTGGAATTAGAGTCTTACACCTAGGGTGCCTTCAGGCTGCCCCCATTTTTTTTACAGTGGTTTAAGGGTAGATAAAGAGTCAATTGTCTATTAAGGTTTCAAGTAGCAAACTGCAATAGCACATTGTCAAAGTGTCAGTCTATTACAGTACTTGCAATTAACATCTCAAAAATATACTGTGTATGCATGTATAAATGCACACACTACTTCCAGAAAACACTTTATGCAAATATGAATTGTACAGGAGAAATTGTTTGGAAAAATAAGTTATATTTGTTAAATATAACCTACATTTGGAACTTAAGCACACTCAAAAAAGCTGGGACAGTGGTATGTTTTATTTTAATTGTACTTGTAAACATTTAGAAATTAAAGTTTTGTAAGTGAAAATGCACTGTATTTTTTCATTCAGTGACAGATCTGCGGGCAATCCAGTCTTACATACTCTACATCTAAGCCATGCTGTTGTAACTCATGCAGAATAGAGCCTGGCATTGTCCTGCTAAAATAGGCATGGACATCCAAAGAAATGATGATGCTTGATCTTGTCTTCATAGCCAGCATGTGTTTCTCTAAAATACCAATAGAAGCATTTGCATAAATTCTATGGTTACATATATGTCCAGCAGCCATTATGTACCCCCTTGACATCATAAATACTTATTTTTTCCTGTTTGTTAGCATCGTGCATTTCTGTCTGTTTTCATTTATGACATATAGAATTGTTTGAGCACAGAATAAGTTTTCACTGTCAGATTTCAGATGACTTTGAGCCTGGATTGTGTTACATGACAATGATTTTCCAAAGTACTCGTGAGCCCATGTGGCTGTGTCCATCATGGTAGCTTTATGGTTTTTCAAAATTACAGCCTGAGGGTGTGATGATAACAGATTCATCAGAAGTTTCTGCCTTTGGCCTTTAAGCACAGATTTCCCTTGAAAGTTTAGCTCAAAGTGGTGATCTACAACAATTCCTTCTTTGCAAGACCTTGGTACCTAGAGCTAGTATACTGCCAGAAATGATCCGCATGACACCAATACACATATTATAACATTTGCAAGCTATAACATTCATACCAATGCTATGATTACTACCTAGAATATTCCTACCAATTAAAAGTTCTCCTAAACTACACACAATATGTATATGAGAATTGTAAATATAATATAATAATAATAATAATAATAATAATAATAATAATAATAATAATAATAATAATGCTAATGCATCAAAGATAAGCTATATTTTTATGAGGGGCAAAGTTTGTGCTTAAGTAAGTGCACTAAGAAGAGATACGCCTTGCTCCACTCGAGAAAAGTCTTTATAAGATTCAGAAAATCTGGAAGAATCTCTGTGCGTAAGGGTCAAGGCTGGAAAACCATACTGGGTGCCTGTGATTTTCGGGATCTTAGACGGCACTGCATCACAAAATGGGTTATGGAATATTTCCAGAGAACATCTTCTGTGAACACAATTCACCGTGCCATCTGCCAGTGTCAGCTAAAATTCTATAGTAAAAAAAAGAAGCCGTATCTACAAGATCCAAAGGCGCAGACATCTTCCCAAAGTTCATTTAAAATAGACTGTAGCAAAATGGAAAACTGTTCTGTGGCCAGACGAATTAAAATTTGAAGTTCTTTATGAAAATCAGGGACGCCGTGTCATTTGAACTAAAGAGGAGAAGGATGACCCAAGTCGTTATTAGCACTCAGTTCAGAAGCCTGTGTCTCTCATGGTTTGGAGTTGCATTAGTGCTTGTGGCATGGGCAGCTTACACATCAGTTTTCTGAAGTGTTTTCTAAAGAAACCACTTAATTGCATTCCATTTTTATTTACAACTTGTACTTTGTCCAAACTTTTATAGAATTTGTATTGGACTTGTAGCACAAAGAGCTCTGGGTACACATTACCATCAAGTAGGAAGGGTCTGGACTGTTTTGGCTTTGTAAGCAAGCGTTAGGTGATGTGGGTAGGAATCCAGTAAAGGATACACAGCAAGGAAGTAACATGACTGAACTAGTGAAGGTTCATGTTTTGACTGCAGCATTCTGAATCGGGGCAAGATGGGGCACAGGAATATACCAGCAGATATAGCTGCATTAGTCTAGTCTTGAGATAACAGGAGACTGAACAAATATCTGGTTGGCATCAGAGAAATAGGCAAATTCTCCAATTGTTGCAGAAAATAAATTTGCATTATCAAGTCGTGAATGAAAGCTGGTCTTCAGTGAGGGATTAAGGAGGGAGTGGAAATTTGGAAAAGCTTGCATGAATTTGTTATTGATGCCTTGAGATCTCAGGAGTGTGAGGTTTTAGAAGCAGTTACGTTATTGGAGAATGTGGAAAGGAGAGTTTGATAAGGTAGAAGTTAAAGAAAAGATGTGGTAAATGTAGACATGTAGGTAGTTACTGTAAAAGCAGAAGATGCAGAGGACAGAGTGAGGTGAAAAAGATTGACTTGCTGTGGCGACCCCTGATAAAAAGGAGAGGCAGAAAGAAGTATGATAAATCATCTGATGATGATGTCATTATGGGTATGGGCTGTTGTCCCCTGCTTATGACG
>JAOUQT010000013.1:3652029-3665572 GCA_025769995.1 Xyliphius kryptos | reverse complement strand
AGGAGGCCCTACACCATACTAATAAATTATTGTGGTCTAAAACTAGGTGTTTCAGTTTCATTGTCTAACCCCTGTACAGTGGAAAGTAAAAGTATGTGAATCCTTTGAAATTACCTGGTTTTACGCATTAATTAGTCATAAAATGTGATCTCATTTACATCTAATTCCCAAGTATAGAAAAATACAATGTGCTGAAACTAATACCACAAAAATATAATATTTCTTGTCTTTATTAGACACAACCCCTAAACATTTACAGTTCTGGTGGAAAACGTAAGTGAACGCTTGGATTTAATAACAGGTCAAACCTTCTTGGGCAGCAGTAACCTTCAACAAGCATTTCCGGTTGCTGCTTACCAGACTGGCACAATATTCAGGAGAAATGATGACCTTTCTTGCTTACAGAACTGCTTCAGCTCAGTCATATTCTACTGATGTCTGGTGTAAACAGCTCTCCGTAGGTCATTCCACAGCATGTATATTGATTTCAGGTTTGGATACTGACTGGACCACACTCATGGTGGATTTCCTTTCTGTAGTCATTCTGTAGTAGATTAAGTTTGATGTTTAGGGTCATTTTTACTAAGCTTCAGCTGGTGGATAGTCACCCTGTAATTATTCTGTACTATACCTTGTCAAACTTGAGAATAAATTTTCCACTTGTTACTGGCAAGGTATTCAGGTCCCAAAGCATCAAACCAGCCTCAAATCATGATTCTACAATATTGTACTGATTGGACTCCAGTTTTTCTAATTCCTGATTTTAAGTAGATTTTGTTAAAGTCATTAGTATAAGGGTTCACTTTTTCTATCAGGACTGTGAATGTAAAATTATGTGTCCAATAGAGACATGAAATATTATAATTGTGAGTGTGGTATTAGGTAAAGCATATTGTGTTTGTTTATGCTTAAGATAATCTTGGTATATACTTATACTGTGTAGATACATTTTTATGACCAATTAATGCAGAGAAGAACAAAATCGCAAAAGCAAAACATTTACATTGATGAAGGGGTTGGCAGTGCAGCATCAAGAGTCAACAGTTGAATCCTGATCTCTGACTTCTCTCTCAGCAGATAATCATATGGCCAAATGAGTTTTCTCAGGTTTCTATGTTTTTTTTTCACCTCGCAAAACCACACATCTGTGTTTGATCAATTGATAAATTAATTTGAAGTGCTCTTTGTTGTACAGTAAATTATTGTGCAAACGTGTGCTTATGGTCTCCTGCTACTGGTTGATATTCATTCAGTGTGTATTTCTGCATGGCTATAACTCAGCCGCACAAATAAGTCATTTCTAAAATAACCAAAATCCACACAATTAAGAGCATGGTTTTTATGCCAGGTAGCCATATTGGATGGGTAAATCCTAGCCCCTTCCAGGTTTTGGTGGCTGGTGAGGCAGTTGGTAGTGCTGCTGAGGCACGAGTGGAATTCCTGACACTCTGAAAATATTGAAATGGTAGAATCCTCTTAGTCAGAATATTGAACATTACTTCTGATTGCTACACATTTGATATCAATATCTATTTTAATTTTAAGCATATATACTTTATAGCTTATGCACTATTATACATTTTTTATAATACATTTATTTAGCATGTTTTAATGTAGCTAAAATATACACATTAAAAACATATAAATTGTGGCTCTGATCATACACTAGTAGTTTCTGCACCACTAAAATTCAAATTATTAAATTATTCCTTGTGTTTTGGAAGTATTTCACGAAGGGGTTAATAACACCCTGCTTTATTGAGGTATTCCGTTTAGAGAGATGATGGAGTGTCAAACTTAAAAAAAGTAAATCCTTTCCTGTTGTATGAGTGGCACTTTGTACCTAATTCACATTGTCATATTTATGTTTGGAGACATATTTGATTAATTATTTGCTATAGATCTTATAGGCCCAGAAATGTAATTTTAACATTTTGTTAAATGTAGTGAATAATGCTTCAAAGTAATAATCACTAAGACTCACTCTTGTCTTCTTTGCAATTTATCCTGGTAAATTCATTCTCATCTTAGAACTTAATGGTGTTATTAATAACCAAAGATTAAACAAATCTCATATCACAAATCATTCAGTAAAAAACTTTTTTTTTCAGAAGTTGCCTTTCTTTTCAGATATTCGACTTAAGGTATCAAACAAACCGGACATCTCGGTGATCTAATTACAGGCTGTACAAGAAGTTTTCAGTCTTGTGCACACTCTATAATGGTGTGTCCATAATGGCCTCATTATACACTGCTGCCGCTAGTAATTCAATTGGCAAAGTAAATGAAAGTGCCATTGAGGGGCAGCCTGTCTAACACCACTACCCCCAATCACTCTGTTTAGCTGGTAATTGAGACAGGTACACACATGTATAATGTGCTCCTAAAGAACAAATACAAGTAAAAATAACTATTTTATAATGGTTTAAATTTCCTGTACTTTAACGTACAGAAAGGGCATTCAGAATAACACACACACACACACACACACTAATTAAGACTAACGCTAATTTTCAGATCTGTCTGCGGAGCTCTAAACAGTAATCAGCAGTAGCTAGCTTTTGAACAGTGTCTATTAGGTCTTATTAGTGAAGATGCATGTTGTGTTTATTTTGTCTATCTTTTTAACTTTGTTTTACATTTGCAAATATAGTTGTCTGATTTTATTATCTTGAACAAAGTTTTTTACTCCTCAGTTTAATTTTAAAATTAGAAAGTACATGTATAGTTATTATTTAAAAAAATCTTAAATAAAGGGGAAATTTCAATATTCAATATTTGTCAGTATCAGCACAGTGGTACAGTGGGTAGTAGCCTCACAGCAAGAAAAATAACCTGGGATTGATCCTCGGCTGGGGCGAATTAGGAAATTTCATTGTGGTTGTGTGCCATACAGTCTGGTGCCCTCTCTAAGATTGTTCGTTCCCTAGCATCCCTAACATGTGGGTGGGCACTGGTTTACCTGTGTGGATTAAATGGGAGATAATGATTTTCAGTATTTTATTACTATACAACAAATATAAGAACATTAAGTTCAAATCTCAATAAATTTAGTAAAATAACTAGAAAATATAGAAAATTTGCTTTAAACAGTTTGATTTAAATAAATGTATTAATTTATCTTATATACCAACATAATCCTAGTTAAGGTTTCCGGAAGCCAATGCCCAGCCAGAAACACACGGCGCAAGGAAGGAACAGCCCTAGACAGTGCACCACACCATCTTAAGACACACACCTACGAACTCAATCTCTCAAATTCTTACACACTAAGGACAATTTAGTGACATTAAATAACCTCCAGCATGTTTTGTTCTATGGGAGGAAATCGTAGCAAGTGGAGGAAACCCTCACAGAGCATGCAAACTCACCATAGAATGCACCCAGGACAATCCACAAGGGACTCAAACCAAAGACCTTTTTTTTTAAAAGGCAGCAGCCCAACCCCCCACTACACCACTGTGCCATCCAGTTAAAAAGTGAAGAGCCTATGTGTTCACTTCATATTTTGTGATTTTCCGACCTGTGTCACAGTTTGCTGAATTTTTATCACACTTGGACAGAACAAATAATTATCTTCAGTAAGTGAAATGCCAGCACTCTATATAAATCAAGTACAGCGCACACAGATGGAAAAACCCAGGAGCATTAGTAACAGGAGTTTGACTTTCTGGGCTGCAAAATATGACAAGAGATTGAGATGCTTGCTCATTGTATTCCTATCCCACAGAATACATCTGAACAGGACACTCACAAAACCAGGTCTGGCAGTATTAATCTTTAGAGTTCCAAAATAAAAGCAAAGGTTTTCCACTGAATAGTTGGGCATGAACCTGGGCAGATGTAAAATAGTGAAAGCATAGAAAAGATACTAAGAAGCAAATATGTTGATAAATTGAAGACTCTGCGGAGAATGTTAGAAACCATTAAAGTTGTTGAACAGTGTAGGATAAATAAAAATCTATCCATCTGTCAGTCTATACATCTATGTAACTAACTAACTAATTACGCAAATCACTAACCTAGTGAATATTTTAAGTAAAAGCAAGAATCATTGAAGTTGAGAAAGAGTAGACTCAGTAAAATTTTTATACATTGAAGAACTAACTAAATAAACCTTCAGCAAGTGCAGAATCTTGGCAAATGAAAACAGCTTTGTTAACATTTTTTTTACTGTATCCGGACCAGTAAACCAGTTCTGGCGATAGAGATTATATGTTTTGTGTTGAATTTATTAGCAAATGCAGTCTTTAGCCCTAACCTGAATTAAAGTGGAGTAACAGTTAGTTATAAAATGATAAGTTACATAAAAAAAATAATATTGCAAAAAGAAGAAAATCCACATCAGCCACTGAGGGACATAGTCCCTCCAGCATGTCCTGGGTCTTTCCCGGGGCATCCCTCTGGGGGGACATTTCTGGAACAGCGCCTTAGTGAGGCATCCAAAAGTGATGCCCGAATCACCTTAACTGACTCCTCTCAATGTGGATATTCTCACCCTATCTCTAAGGGAGCACCCAGCCACCCTGCCACTAAGGAGCTTTCAAACCACTTCAGTGACTACGGCTTGGATAATGAAACCTTGTTTGAGTTGTTAACCTTCGCTACCTCTATAAAAGATGTGACGTATTCTATCCACTGCACACAGGGCCTGAGTGCTGGGGTACAACAGGACCAGATCATCTGCCTGTAGCAGCAGTTTAATATCTGTGTCGTTTAGGGTCAAACCAGGCATGGCTGAGTTCTCTAATATGGAGGCTAGTTTGTTAATATATATGTAAAATAGTGTTAAACAGGTAATTTGATAAAATTCATACTGATTACCCTTATATTAACACTTTAATCATTTATAATTATTATAAACATATAATTTAAAATATGGATATATTATTTATATAAAATATTTAATGATCTCTTATAAATTATTTATTATTTCATTCCAATATTTTCCAATAAGTTTATTTTGAGGTAGACTCTGTAGGAGAATTGTGTCAGGAAGGGCATCCAGCATAAAACATATGCCAGCTTAACAATGCCAGTCACTCGCTTTGGTGAATCCTGGTGGCACAGAAAATCCAAAAAACAAAAAGAAAAAAAACAGAAACATAAACTGTAAATAACTTTGTCACTTTGTCACATAACTTTTTTTCAATATTTATGTCATTTCCGGTTTTCGGCTGAGAGTAGACTGTGCGTGATTCCATCGCTGTCACTTCTGTTTTATAAAAAAATTACTTTTAAAGCCATTCTTACCACGGTCTATCTTACCCACCTCCAATGCTCCACTGTGGTCACTCAGGTCCTCCGATGCTGGATTGCTAGACCTAGATTTAGGCTGTCTTCCTTGGGGGGCAGATCATTTAGTTTCACTTTCTCCCACCTTCTATTCGCACTGTCTTTTTACTTCCACTCTTCAAATCTCTATTAGTAAATTAATCTCTTAATTTAACTATGTTTCCTTTACCTTACTGTATTGTATTTATTGTTTTGATGTAAAGTATCATTGGGTACCTTGAAAGACACTTTATACATTGAATTTATTATTATTATTATTATTACTATAAACCATTTCATTTGCCAAGTAATCCACTGTCACTCATTTATCAAACAGAATAAATCCATGCGTACACTCAATAATGTCATCAGTAGTGGACTTGGATGGGTGTCTGGGTCTTTTATCATGGCTGACACTTGTGCATCATTACTTGAATTTTTTTATTCATTCATACACACATAACTGAAACAAAAAAAACACCCTAGCATAAAGTCTTGAACAAAAATTGGCACCAGAGGATAAGTGTGGTCATCCCAGTCCAAGATTACAAGTCTGCACTTGGAGGACCATGTATCATCGCTATAATGAATCTCATTTTTCAACTGAATATATTTTGTCTGTGTGTGATTGTAAAGTACAGTGTGTTAAGCCCCTGTGTTTTATACTTATTCCCTCTGACAGACAGCTCCTCATCATATTTTCCCATAGAAGGCATATATCATCCACTTTTATCCACACACATACACACACACAGAGGGTGAAAGGGAAACACATTTCCACTCTTTAACTTAGCTACAGCTCAGTAGAGCATGCGTAAACGCACATGCAGTTGTTTCCTCTCTCCCCTCCCCTCAACCAAATCAGTCTTTTTCTCTTTTCTCACTACCACCCTTTCTGAGTAGTACTCTGGTCTCTCACCTGAGAAGAAACACACACACACACACACACACACAAAAAGCACTATCTCACAATCCTCTGCTCGCGGCAAGGATTCTGTGTCTGTTTTGTCCTCTGTGTTTCTCCATTCAGGCCGACGCTAATTAGTGACCTTCTCTTTTTATCACACACAATACCAGGCAAAGCTGGTTTAAGGATGAAGTGTTCATTAGTAATAAAACCACCTCTGCTCATAAAAAAACAGTTTATAGGCAAACACAGAGAGAGAGAGAAAGGGAGAGAGAGAGAGTAAGCGAGAGAGAGAAAGAGAGACAGAGACAGAGAGAGAGAGAGAAAGAGAGAGAGAGAGAAAGAGAAAGAGAGAAAGAAATGTCATGAGACAGTGGCACGACCACTGTGTTATCATGTCATTTATAACACTAGATGGCAGTAGTGATTAAAACCAATAAGTATAAGAATGCATCAAAAACCAGACACATTCCTAACTAAAATTTAAATAATGTTGTCCTGCATTGTGTAATTTTGCCTTTGCTCTTTTATAAACATCCTGCAAAATCTATCTACGATCCCAAATAAGCCACACAAAATTTTTTTAGAAGAAAAAATTCATTCAAATTCCGGCCCACAGCCAATGCATATGTAGCACTGTACATTCCATACGGGTCAGTTTCCTTCCAGAGGTGCAGTAATAAGAGAAGGGGGTATCATAATTTGCAGACCAGCAGGACCTGAAAGAGCAAAGAGGAATCTGATGACGCGGCATGCTATATCTTAACGCTCATCTTTTTACAATGTCAAAACATCTATAAGTGCCCTTGTATTTCTGACCCTAGTCGACCTTTTTCTGTGTCTAATGAAATTTAACTGGAGACATGTAGTGATTTCAGCATGCAATTTCCTAGCATTTATATCTGGAGTGCTGGCGCTGCATTGTTATGATGAATAGCATTTTGATGGAGCCTGTTTTCCCCTCCTCGCTGCTCAGGCGGTGAGCGATGAGGAGTGGATGATTGGAGTTTTGCTAAAGACTAACAATACACACCAGATGCTCGGTCATAAACCATCCTTCGTGTGAATGCATATTTTCTCTCTCTCTCTCTCTCCCCCCTCTTTGTTTATCTCCATTTTCATTTTAGAAAAATCTTATATTCTGTTTCCTTTTTTCGTAGGGGATCAAAAGTGCATATGGGAAGACACCACAGGTAAAAAAAATTTTCAATTTGACCATCACCACCAGTTCTTCTTCTCCACAGACTATGTAAGATGCAATAAGACCTGGCTAATGGATGTAACTCAGTTTTTACTAAGTAATTACATAATATATAATTGTAACATGTTAAATTATATATTAAATAATCCATTTACTGTAATGTGACACACAACACTGTAAACAAATAGATGTCACTTGAATAGTACAACCATATGAGAGCAATATCAGACTTGAAGTCATGCTTTAATACTGATATATTTCAACACAGCTGTAATTATTTTTGACAGCTGATGGTCAGCATTATATTACTTTTTTCTGTTGATCTTGCTTAATATTACTTAATATTTTTCTGGAGAAGTTTTTTATATATTTATAATCGAGTATTGTATGTCAGTTTCCAGACCAGGGCATTCCTGAAATTTAACCCTGCTGTCAAAATGATGTAATTTATGTCTATATTAAACAAGGGGTGTTTTAAAATAGAATAATTGATTTTCCCACAACCTATACTATAGGATTTTCATTTGTTATATTTAGAGTAATAAAAATATTTTAGGGCGGCACGGTGGCACAGTGGGTACACTGTTGTCTGACAGAAAGAACGACCCAGGTTCAATCTCCAAGTGGAATTATCTGGGAAATTTCTGTGTAGAGTTTGCTTGTTATCCCAGTGTTCACGTGGGTTTTCTCAGAGTGCTCCAGATTCTTCCCACATTCCAAAGACATGCATGCTAGTTGAATTAGTGTCTCTAAATTGGCCCTTAGTGTGTGAATGTGTGTGAGACTTTGTGATGGAATGGCGCCCTGTCAGGTGTTGTTTCTGCCCTTGTGTCCTGGTTGTCCCATTGCCCAGTGGGATTAAGCAGAAGATAATGAAAGAATGAATAAATAAATAGTGTAATTCTAACATCAAAAGAATAATTTATTTGTTTATTAAAATATCCTAATTTATTTTAATAAATATATATTAGACACACTAAATGATGCACTGATTGAATTAGAAAAAGCTTAGAATATTGGCAACCAACTCTAAAGTCTGTTTGTGATTTTATTTTCAAATATTTACCAGTATTCATTTGCAATGTATTGCGTTAAAGCCTTTTTTGTTTGTGTAGTCTGGTTCTAGTCTTAGATCTGTAGTGTTTGTAAAAGGGTTTTAGTATACCGTGACACTAATGTTTAAAACCAGCACTGACTCCACAACTCACATAATAAGAATTATCTTCTGTTCAGTTGTCATTTGATTTTAAAAACATCCCTTTGTCCAAAGCCTGTGTGCAGTTGCGGGGCACAGGTGTATGAAATGGCCTCACGGACAATGGCTAATTGTTGGCAATTTTTAATACAGGAACGATAATGAGTGCTGCGAGCCTGGCCAGTGTCCCATAGCACTCTGGGTATTAATCAGTGCTCATTTGTCATTATAGCAGGTAAACAGAGTTACAGCCGCTTAGTCATAGGAAACAATTTCACATGCCACACTGGAGCTAAATAAAAGAGACAGACTCCAAGCACTCTCCCTCCACCCACACTTCCTCAGACTTGTTCTGCTAACTAACAAGCAAGCTAATTCACAAGCTAAATGACATGTTTCTGCTCTGTCTCTTTCACTGCTCTGTCTTTTTTTTTTACATATTCTCTTCTCTAAAAGCCATAGAGGTGTGTAGGAGCTTAGCAGATCCAGGGTCCAAATCCAAATTTAATTGGTTTACTAGGTGACAAAACAGTAACAGTGTGTGAATTAAGAAGTAAAAATTTACTGCTTACAGTTGAATGCAATGAATAAATCGTCTGCACAGTACTTTTGCGTTAAGTGGTTTGAGTAATGAGCATTGTGTAGCTTGCTTCTGCCCTCTCCCTTCGTGATGCTCATTACTGCTGCTCCTAGGAGAGGCAAGTTTTCAGCTATCACTGGGTTATCTCAGAAGAATTTTCTATATATCATTCAGGCCACCAGATGACATGAACTAATTTTGAACATAATTAAAAACAAATGATGGCTAAACCTTTATGAACAAAATATGAACAGAATATACAATATGAACAGAAGGTTGTGTACACCTGATCATTGCATCCATATTTGGTTCCTTCCCAAATTTGGCGATTGTCTAAAATGATTCAAGCATCAAATGTACAATTCCAAAAAAGTTGGAACAAAGTACAAATTAAATTAAATTAAATATAATAAAAACGGAATGCAATGATGTGGAAGTTTCAAAATTCCATATTTTATTTATTTATTTCAAATGTTTAAACTGAGAAAATGTATCATTCAAAGAGAAAAATTAGGTGATTTTAAATTTGTGACTCAAATCTCAAAACGTTGGCACGTTTACCACTGGGAAACATCCCCTTTTCTCTTTACAACAGTCTGTAAACATCTAGGGACTGAGGAGACAAGTTGCTCAAGTTGAGGAACTAATGTAGGATTCTAGTTGTTCAACTGTCTTAGGTATTTTTTGTTGTATCTTTTATTTTATAATGTGCCAAATGTTTTCTATCTGGAATGCAGTCTGGCCAGTTCAGTAACCGGACTCTTCTTTTATGCAGCCTTGATGCGGTAATTGATGCAGTATTTGGTTTGGCATTGACATGTTGGAAAATGCAAGGTCATTCCTGAAAGAGTCCAGATGTGTAAGCTGCCCATGCCACACACACTACTGCAACACCATACCATCAGAGATCACAAGCACCCAGTATGGTTTTCCACCCTTACACACAGAGAAATTTCTGGATTCTCTGAATATTATGTTGATATTATACACTGTATTTGATGATATGTTCAAACACTTTTACACTGTCATACTCATTTCTGATATCATTCCACTATTTGTTGGCGCAGAATTAGGGGGATTGGTGATCCTCTTCCGCTGCCACTACAAGATGCTCTTTTTATACCCAGTCATGTTAATGACCTATTGCCAATTGGTCCTCCAGCTGTTCCTTTTTTGTACCTTCAACTTTTCCGGCCTCTTATTGCCCCGTCCGAACTTTTTTGAGATATTTTTACGCTATTTTCTATTCTGAAAACAATATAATTTTTTGACATTTGTAAATTATTGCATTCCGTTTTTATTTACAGTTTGTAATTTGTTCCAACTTTTTTGAAATCAGGTTTGTATATTTGAAGGACAATCTTCGACTCACCTAATATGCATGCTTTTGGACTGTGGAAGGAAACTGGAGCAGCCGTACAAAAGCGACGGGGATCCCACCAAACTCTGATCTTATGTGATTTAAAATAGTTTGATGTAATTTTCTGACAAGAAATGTCACTCCTCACTGCTGCATCAGACTTGTTAGGTAGATATGAAGCAGAGACTCATGCGACTATCAAAACATGGTTTAAATAATTGTTGGTAATATAAAAAATATTACTTTTATTTGTAAAAGAAATTTAAACAAAAAAAAATATTTATAAACTATTAAAGTTCAGATGTCCAATAAGAACACTGTCACTCTTTAATCAGACTTTTACATGGACATTGGTACACGGGTGAGAATGTCACCAGTCTGATGGTGATTTTGTCCTTTTTATTCCTACTTATGTGGCATACATCATAGATTTTTATTTTTGGTCCTGGCAAGGATGTCATCTCTCAACCTCCAGTCAGACTGGTGGAAATGTCATCGCTCTGAATCCCTACACCATCTGACACAGTTAAGTGCACCATCTTTTTACCAACTGATTTCACAAAGTTTGTTGTCACTCTCCTGCCTGCTAAGCTCGGACATCATTACTCCATCTGGGCAATCTCAAACTCGATTTCTAGTGCCACCTATGGGCATTAAGTTTTGTGGTCAGTACATTATTTCTAGGACTTATAGTTTTCAGAGTATGAGTGCTGCTTGAAAATGTATTTTTCATGTCTCCACATACACTTGCTTTTTGTGTTTTCATGCTATTACCTGTTTCAGCTATGTTAACTTTATATAAGCATACTTTATCAGTATTGATTCTGTAGACTCTTGATCATGGCATATTTTTGTTTGTCAGCCTTCTAGTTATACCAAGCCTTTGTGTTAGCTGTTTAGTGGCTGGGTTTATCCATGCTTCACTAACATACAGTGTAGGTGGGCACGATGTATCACCTCCTCTCGCAGGCTGTACGTATGGGTGTGTCTTAACTCACAATTCATTTATTCATCAGTTAATTAATTATCTTGTGTTTAACACAGTCTCATAAGTTTACACATTATGGGACACTTTAGAGAACCAATTAACCTAATTAACCTGTCTTTGGAATGTGGTAGGAAACCTGGAGCATTTGGACACAACCTTCGTAAAAACTAGAAAAAAAATGCAAACCTCACACAGAAATTTCCTGGGTCAAATTAGGTTGCTATTAAACCCGGGTCCATCTTGCTGTAAGGCGACTGCCCTACCTACTGCGACTCATTTGGAAATAGAATTGCAGGGGGTGCAAAGCATCTTACCAGAGTTTTCCTGTTTTATTTCTTGCATGATTCACTTATTTGTTCCCTCTGTAATGTGAGCATTGACTTATTCCAAATTGTAAATCTTCCACTGTCCAGCCTTGGTTTAGCTGCTGTTTTGGCCTGGCTGTTTTTTCCAGCATCTAAATCGTCCCCAAACTGTTGTTTGAAGCAGTTACACCTGTGTGCCTAACAGATGCATTATTAATAAACGTAAGTATATTTTTTCTCACAGCTGCAATTACTGACAGAATATTACTGTCTTTTCTTTATGCATTATGTAGAAAAATGAATATATACATCAACATGGTAGGTGAGTGGACTCTTTATAAACAATAAACACACAGCAACACACATTTCAAAACATTTATGTAATCATGAATTACTTTCCACTAACAATACAGTCAAACAATAATTGTATAACTGTTGTTTTTTGTGAAGCAAACTCATATTAGGTGAAATATTATTTCTTCAGTCTGTGAAAAGCTTTGAGCTGGAAATCCTTGGACTCATTAAATAAATAAGAGGAGCCCCACTGATCTCTAATCAGCATACACACTATGAAAGATAAAAATCTGCAGAGCAGTTTCCCCCTATCTGCTAGATTGACAAGCCCATTATGTGGCGTATGGAATTTATGAGATGATCATCATTGATGGCCGAGATGTGTATGGCTTCCTGTAATGTCTATGCTAATGATGAGCATTTGGCAACTGTCTATGAGTCAGCCTCCAAGCAAAGTGATTGTTGATAGCAATATTTATGTGAAAGGATCTTTCAGCACCCTAATTTTATGTCATTTTCTATGCACAGCGTCAGCTTTAGATTTGACGGTTTTGTGAGTAGGAATCATTTTGAATGTCCTTCAAACAAATTATGTAAATGGGTGAAGCTGGGTTTCAAAGAGAAATCTGATTTTATCACTTTTACATAAAATTTTTTCTATGACCTCAGTATAAAAACATATTTGGGGAAACTTTGGGACGTTATGGAAAATGAAAATATTTTCATTAGGACAAATATCGTCACTTTTGAAGGGTTGGCTGCACAGATGTGCTTAGTGGGTTACAGACATAAATGGAATGAGCATCCCGATCTCTTGTCAGACGTTGCAGCCTGGGGAGTTGCAGTTACTAATGAAAACACAACTCTTATATTTGAGAGAAAATATAAACTTTTAATTAATGAATATTATTTGATATATTTTCAATTTATGAAGATCATAGTAAATATGAATGAACTATTATATGAATTATCTATTATATCATCTAATATGAGGGAAAAAGGAAAAAGAACAGAGACAATGATAGTAAAAGAATTTTTTGTTTGTGTATTTCCCATAAATAAATAAAAAACAAAGCACACATAATTTAGAACACAAATATACAATAATATCTGAATAATACTACAAGGAAGATTTTTATGAGCAGCAAACATGGCAAACCAGCCATTAAGGAGCACAAGCCAGTGTATTTCTAGTGCCGGTCCCAAGCACGGGTAAATGGTAAGGGTTGCTGAAAGAAGGGCATCCGGCATAAATTTGCCAAAAATTAAAATGCGTGTTATTGAATGTTACTTTATACCGGATCGGTCGCAGGCCAGGATTAACAACGACCGCCGCCAGTAAAGGTCGCAAACAGGGTACTGGTGGAAATTAGGCTACTGTTTGCGGAAGACGATGAGGAGGGAAGCGTATGAGGAGAAAGAGAGAGAACAGGAGAGTT
>JAOUQT010000013.1:3604652-3615736 GCA_025769995.1 Xyliphius kryptos | reverse complement strand
CAAAGACTTGGCGACCTCTTCGCACTATACGCATCAGCATTTGCTGACCCTGATTCGTCCAGTTTTGTGGCTGTTGCTTCTATTTTCTTATAATACAGCTAACAGTTGACTGTGGAATAGTTAGGAGCGAGGAAATTTCACGACTAGATTTGTTGCACAGGTGGCCCATTTGTAAAAACAGTCTGCATGCCTAGGTGCTTGATTTTATACACCTATGGCCATGAAAGTGATTGGAATGCCTGATTCTGAAAATTTGAATGGGTAAGCAAATACTTTTGGCAAATACTAATTTGCAAGAATGTTGCCACATAATCCATTGCCACTTGTCTAGCCAACAAAATCATGTTCACCCTCAGCGTTGTCATCAGTCGTGGACATTTATGGGTATCCGTGTCCTTATTAATGACTGACACTTTGATCTTCCTTAAACCATTATGTCATACATAGTTTTATGAAAAATTATTATTCTTACTGTGTACAAATATATTGCCACCAGACACAATAAATCAAATTACTCCATAATGCTTTTCTTACATAAAAATCCCTAGTGGAGCAGCCTTTATTTGCCTCACGGTCTCAAATTAAGTAATGCACTAATAAGACAGAGGCCAAAAATTTCTCTTCCCAAAAATAATGTTACAAAATAAAGTCAAAAAGTCAGACGTCTGCTAATCTACAGATCTAGGCACATATTTCATTGACATTATAAAGCAAATGAACATCAAAACACAGATGTTAGTCTATTTTAAGAAGTCTTGGTAATTGGTTAATGGTTTATAAGAAAATGCTCATGCTTAATTAACCTTGACATTTTTGATTTCCCTTGGTTGGAAAGAGACAAAACTAAGATTAACTTTTGAATGCACTATTACTTTTTTCTCTCACCTATGTCAAATGGACTGTCATTTAAATCTTTCCTCCTTTTGGACCATCTATTCACATATTGCCTCCTCTACACCTTTCTGTTTGGCCTTTTGCTTGGCTCCCATAGGAGTCTTAGATAATTGATGACCTGGCATCTAGCTTAAGATAGCAAGCTGAATGATTGAGACAGCATTAATAGAAGTGACCAGCTGAGCTGGCAATAAATACACATTCTAACCACAAGTCCTTTGAATATGTGTGTGTGTATTTGTGTTTGCTTTAGTGCAAAAAGAAGCACTTATAAATAGAAACATAGTCAGTATTAACTTGTAGTCATTTTTCTCTCTCTCTCTCTCATTCTATCTAAAGAACAGCATGTGTAAATCACTATTTTCTGGCTTTTGTTTCTCTCAGAGATTATAACATGAGACAGACTTGTGTCTCAGACTACCTGGCCAGGTAAACATCCCTCTCTCTCTTTCTCTCTCATTCTTTTTATAGCCTTGATTTCTCTGGATAAACCAACGCCATATGGACAGGTCTTTCTGGTGATCTCAACCCACAGAGCCGTTTAAAACCAAAACCACAGGGTCACACCACATGTATAAGATTGCATGTGTCTGTATGACTTAGGGGAAGAGGGAGATTGAAGACCCAGCTGATCTCTAGTTTTGCAGGTGAGATGGCTGTGTATGAGATGGCTGGAAAAGCAGAACAGGTCCTATGGCTCTGAACCGCAAAGGATATGCTGTCACATTCAGGGCTCACTGTTAGATTGCTTTAAAAAATAGGTTTGGGCTTTGCTCAAATGTGCCATGTCTTTTACCAGTTTCTGTGATTGACTTGTACCCTTGTTCAAGGCAGGTTCTGCCTGTAAGTTGGTCATGAATTAAAAACACATCAGGTGTGCAGGGTTAAGTAATGATTATTATGAATGTTAATATAATGAATGTTAAGCAATTTTTATAATGCATTTTTAACTTTTTTTTTTTTTACAAATGCCTAATTATAATTGCGTACAAAAAAAATTATAAATTGCAAAAAAAGAAGACTTAAGAGCACAGCATTATTTCTGACATAATCTACTTATTAGGTTATTAGCATAATCACTTCGGCAGCCCTAAATGCTGAATACTTCTCATGAGTCTGAGATCTCCTCCCATGATGGAAGATTATTTTAGCCTAAAAGATTTGTAAAGACTATACCCCTGCCAAAGTGCTTGTTAATATTCCCATCTGGAGATCTTTTAAAAGCATGATGAATTAATCTGAAACCTGTGGCTGATGGTCTACATTACCCAACATTTATCAGGGTCCCAAGCAGTCCTGCATGGTGGTAATAGAGCGAACTTCTCGGCAGTTAAATGCGCATAATAAATCCATTTGTTATTAATATATACTTTTTTAATGGGGCTTTAAAAAAGACATCCCATAAAATTGATTATCTAAGGTCATTTCCATCATACATAGACTATGTATGTCACTCCAGAGAATATTTGCAAAGCTTAAGAGTTTTTAAACTCAGATTATTTATATACAGTATGCCCATATAATTGTAGATTCAAAAGATTTCACATCACAGTTTGTAAGAAATGCTGTGATTATTATAAGTGGAAATAGGCATTTATCTGAGTTATCCTTTTTTTGGACTTCATTACTGGAATAGGATGAAATCCCTTAACATTGATTTTTACCCATTATGTACAATAAAACATATAGAAACATATTTAGAGACTAGTTAGGCTGTTTTCAATCTAGGAACTTTATGTATAGAAAATGATTTGGCCAGTCTGCAGATAAAAAAGAGGAATAAAATATGGCTCACATACTGTATATAGAGTGCCAGTGCTTTCTCTGTCAAATAAAATGTATGTTGTGTATACATGCTTTAATAAAAAGAGAAAAAATAAAAAATATCTCTGTGCTGAAAATGCTGCTTTCATAGTAAGTGTATGTGGAAAATTGTCTAATGCAATCCACACTCTCCAGCAACATTAAAAGGTACACCTTGCTAGTAAAGGTTTGGACACACCTTTGCCTTCAGAACTGCCTTAAATCTTCACAGCATACTTTCGAGAAATAGTATTTTTTAACCCTTGATTGTAACGAGTAGTTAGTTAGTTACTTTTGCCTTTTTATCATCTCAAATTAGTCTTCCCATTTGCTTCTAACCTCTCACATCACAAGGTATTTTCGCCCCACGCAACTGCCGCTATCTGGATATTTTCTATTTCTCTGACCATTTTCTGTAAATGCTAGATATAGTTGTACGTGAAAATACCTGTAAATTAGCACTTTCTGAAATACTCAGACCATGCTACATTTAAAATCATTTAAATAACCTTTGTTCAGCAGGTTGTCTTGACAACCACTGGAGACAACTCTGGAGTTGCAGCCATGTGATTGGCTAATTAGTTATTTGTGTTAACAAGAAATTGATCCGGTGTACATAATAAAGTGGCAGGTGAGTGTATATAACACTGAACATCTATACAGATGTCGCTCGGCTGTGGACCTTGCCCCCGAGCCCCTGCGCCGCCGTTGAGGTCACTAAGCCCCTGACTCAGCCAACTCACTTCCTTCTCTACCCTGCTACAGTGAGGAGGTCAAGTCTGAAGTCTTAACCTCCTTTTGCTTCACTGATTTTGGCGGTCCATCAACTAGCCTCACTGTGAGCTCCATCCCCCTGGATGTGCAACATGTCAGGGTGATCAAGGATAGAAATGGATTTGTAATAACAGGCGAGGAGAGGGACACACTAAGGGAAAGATGGAAGGAGTATTTTGAGGAGCTGATGAATGAAGAGAATGACAGGGAAAGAAGAGTGGAAGGCATATAAAATGTGGAACATGATGTAGGAAAGATGGACAGGATGAAGAAGGGAAAAGCAGTAGGAACTGATGACATACCGGTAGAGGTATGGAAATTTATAGGAGAGTTGGGAGTGGTGTTTTTGACTAGATTATTCAATGAAATCTTTGAGAGTGTCCAGGAAAATGGGGAGTGTGGAAAAGGAGGTAAAGAAGCGAGTACAGGCAGGATGGAGTGGATGGATAAAAGTGTCAGGAGTGATTTGTAACAAAAAGGTTGCAGCAAAAATAAAAGAAAAGGTTTATAAGAGAGTAGTGAGACCAGCCTTGTTGTATGGTTTGGAGACGGTGGCACTGACTAAGAAACAAGAAGCAGAACTGGAGGTTGCAAAGCTTAAGATGTTGAAGTTCTCATTGGGAGTAACCAGGATGGACAGGATTAGAAATGAGAACAACAGAGGGACAGCACGGGTTGGAAAATACAGTGGATATATTGGTAGGAGGATGATAGAGATGGAGTAGCCAGGCAGGAGGCAGAGAGGAAGATGTGGTCAATATAGACATGCAGTGTTCACCTGACATGTTATATTTGCTGTATATTTTTTCAGGTTTTTGAACATGATCTGCTCTTCTGCTTTGGAAATACATCATTTTCACTGATATGAGGAAAAACCTTATGTGGTGTTCAGTGAGATCAGCACTGGTTTACTGAGTGTATATAATGTCCAGATTGCTGTGTGTCACAGGGCAGATTGGCAGACAGATGTAGTGTCACAGTGCCAGAAGCCATTCTGTTTTATTCACCAGCCTAGACCATATCTGTGCTTGGACTAGATTAGAATATGTCCAGGCATTTGCTGCCATCTTCTGAGTGAAGTGTTACACTTACAGTCAAGTACAAAGCTGTATATCATGCTGAGATATATTTCTTGTAGCCTTTGTTATTCAATAATGCTTGCTCATAGTAAATGGAAACATATTTGGCATTATTCAGTTACTATGCCTTATTAGTTCTATGCCCATGATAGAAAAAAATCTACAGATGGTTGTCATGCTGTGATAAGTCGTGGGCATGTGAAAGGCCGTACCAAATATGTGGTCTCAGATTTAACTAATTTGAACAGTCTTTGCATGTTACACACCATACTATTAATTTATTAATATAACACTTAATGCAATGGAAATTTTACAAAGGCAAACATGCAGGCATAACTTTTTTAATTTATACAATTTTGTCCCAAGTTAGCAATTCAGGGTCACTGTCAGATTATAAATGCAGATTATTATAAATCAGATTATAAATGCAAGTTTGTATGATCCGCTCAGGGCTAGTAAGCAGATTTCTCTAAGATCACAGCTGGCTTGGCACCAGCTTTCCTTACAGGTTAACTTTTTCAAATATATCTTAAGTAACTTGTTTCTTTTTCCAGAACAAATGTACAATTATACATCAATAACCCGATACACTTATACATACACGCATATACCACCACTCTTTCAATATTGCAGCAAATATTTAAGTTATTTAATAATAATAATATTAATAATAATAATACATTATTAAAAATATAAATTATCACTAAATACAAAATAAAAATTCTATTTCTAGGTTGACTTGGTTATTTAAAGGAAATAAACGAAATGCCCATTAATGAAGACAGATATAACACAAGGAAGAAGTCTTTAACTGCACACAGTTTTGGTTTTGAATGAGTTTATTGTGTTATACTTACATTAATATAACAGTATTCAAATGGCCCATCTATAAGTAAACAAATAGACCAATGCTGCTATCTAGTGGAGGGCACACACAGTATACGTACACTTACCGGTCACTTTATTAGGTGCAACTTGCTAGTAAAGATTGGACCTTCTTTTTCCTTCAGAAAAGCCTACTTCTTTGTGTCATACTTACAACAGAGAGGGTATTTAGCCTTTCTGTCACATCAACAAGGCATTTTCATTCACATAACTGCCGCTCACTGAATATTTTCTCTTTTTCTGAACATTATCTTTAAACTCTAGAAAACAATCCCAGCAGATTGCTGAAATACTCAGACCAGCCCATCTGGTACCAACTGGTTTTATTCCCCATTTTGGTGCTCGGTTTGCGTTTAAGCAAGTTTTCTTGACCACCTCTTGCTTAAATGCTTAAATGCACTTTATTGCCTCCATGTGATTGGCTGATTGTATATTTGTGTTAATAAGCATTTGAACAGGGATAACTAATAAAGTGACTGGTGAGTGTAGAATATCGCTAATTTACTAATTGAATTTATTAATATGGATTTAGCTAAATATGGGTACAATATTAATATAGATTATATGATAATAATCACAGCTAATGTCTTGGACTATTACCAATACCTCTTTGCTACTGTAATATTGCATTATTTGCATCATAGCTCCTGGGTACCTTGTCTAAACCTGAACTACCTGGCCCATGTTAGATACTACAAGTGGCATGCAGTCAAAGCCTTCAAACCATATAAAACATTATAAAAATATACATTCACTGGCCACTTTCGTAGTTACACCTGTTCAATTGGTTAACACAAATATCCAGTCAGCCAGTCACATGGCCGCAACTCAGTGCTTTTAAGCATGTAGAGTTGGTCAAAACAACTTGCTAAAATGCAAGACAATGCATCAGGATGGGGAAGAAAGGTGATTTAAGTGACTGGCATGGCTGTTGGTATCAGATGAGCTGAGCCTGAAAATTTCGATACTGCTAGGATTTTCACACACAGACTATTCTCCGGTTCAGAGAGAATGTTCAGAATAAGAGAATATTTCCAGTGAGCTTCAAGTGTGTGGACGTAAATGCCTTGTTTTTGTTAGAGATCAGAGGAGAAAGGGCAGGCGGGTTCGAGATGCCCCCTATATGGTTCAAATTCTGAGAAAGAATTTCCCTACCCGGATCAATAAAGAATCCGATCCTTATGTCTATGACAAAATGACTATCCTGCAGTATCAGAAGCTGTTTTGCTTACCTTTTTTTACTATTTGGTGCATATTTTGATGGCTCGTGAATTCAAGGGATTTGAGGGTTTAAAACAGGTCTATCACACTGATTAATTTTTTGGTGAGATGAGGTGTTTCTGTAATGTTTTGGCTACCCTGACTTGGGCTGTAAATAAGTTGTCAAAAGGTTAAAATATGGATGCAAAAAATGCTTTTTGAAACAATTAATTGTTGTATGGACGGGGAATTGTGAGCTTGTATTAGCACTCTCATCTTACAGTATGTGATAGCAGGCTGCAGGCTGGCATCTTTGAAAGTGTACATACTTGCCAGTAAGGAGTGACATTGCTTTTGGATGATATAATGAAGTAAGAGTAGTAAAAACCTACTCAGTCGTGCGTGACAAATGCCTTGTGACAGTGTGAAATATACTGACTGTAGAATATGCACTGTATGTAATATAAGTATTTTTACACACACAAGGGACACTTCCAACATTTACCAGTATATAAGAACTGGTTTATCAAGACTTTAACTAAATCAGGCAGAGTGACCCATAAAGCATCAAACACCAACTAGAAAGCGTTTGTTTTAAAAAATATGTAAATTATTCCTTTCTCTTTAACACACTTCTTGTAGTAGGATGCAGAATTATCATACGGTTAACCATGCAGGTTAAATTATTGTATATGTGCCTGTATAACTGATACACTCATTCCTCCACCTCCTTACATTTCTATTTTTTCCACTTCTTGTTACTTCTTGTCTGAGAAAAACATTTGTCTAAAGTTCGGGTGAACAAGCAAGAATGAGTGCTGCCAGCAGGAAAACAGGTATTCAATAGAGTAAGGCTGAACTCCTGGGCCGCACTGTAAAGGGAGTAATTGACTGAGCAGGTACACGCTTCCCCCTACAGTAAAGCTCAACAGATGCACTCACAAACAAACACCCTCCATGCAGAAACACATATTTTTGCCAGCTGCTGGACACCATAGACACTACATGCTTAGTTAAGATCTTCCCTGGTTGTTCATTTCTCCCCGCTTAGCGTTAGCATTCCGATACCTTACAACTGACTTGATCTTGAACTAAAATAACTAATATCTTGAAATTATCCTGAACATTGTCAAAGTTATATTGCATTTCCTTGTAATAATAAGAATAAATAGATAACATTCTGAAATGTGTGTATCACAGCAGCTTAAGAATAGCAAAATAGTAACAGTTTTAACATACATTATTGCACAGAGAGATAAGATAATATAACAAAATTGCGATTAAAGGGTACTGTTTAGAAAATAAGTGAATTGCATTTATATTATATAAGTGACACTGCAGTGATGCATTATCTTATACCATGAATGATCTGGAAATGCCACAGTAATGGAAATTCTTTGAGTACTATTGACTTTAGTGCAATTAACATGTAATATTTGAATATGTTGATTATAATCCAGAGGAGTATACCCATCATCTATACCCACTTAATACTAATCAGGGTCACAGGGAGGCCGGTGCCCAATTACACACTTTACCTCACACTTTCACACACTATGAACTATCAGCCTACCGCATGTCTTTGGACTGTGGGAGGAAACCACCCTGCTCATATTGATTGTATGATTTTATTGAAAAATTCACAGACTAAAGGGTGTGTGTCTTTGTACTTAATTAGAACCATGCAGAAAAGTAATGTAGAGCAATTTGAGAATATCAGGATGTCTGGATATGATACTGATGAACAAAAATGATGACTAAATAAGAGGGTCCTCATAAAACTAGTAGTAAAAAAACACACGCAGACACAATTAGTCCAAAGAGAATCTTTGTCTGCTCTTTAATCTCTCGCTAGTCAAAATTGGATTACGACGCTAATTTTAGCATTTATTGATTGTTATCTAATGTATACCTTCTGCATCTGTCTGAAGCTTTGGTGTGCTTTTTTCTTTTTTAATTCATACTTTATTTATATTATCACTTCCACTGAGTAAAGAAAAAGATCACTTTAACTTCCTATAACATATATAAACACAATGCAGGTAATAAACAAGCAATTAGAGGTATTTCTTTCTAGCTGTGTGAATTATAAACTGAGATTAGTCATATGACATTGTAGTGGGTTAAATATAATTTGTACAGCAGATGAAGTTGCTTGATTATTAACATATTATCTGTATGTGTAGAGCATCAGTGAAATATAAACTCTGCACATTTTTTAATGAAGGGGATCTGAAACCTGTTGACAGATGGACAACGTGTATCAGAAAGCAAGGAGATTATAAGGAAAAATATAATGTCTATATCATTTTTGAAATTTGATTAAAGTAAATTAAACGGCTAGAGAATAGATCACCTTTGTCTCACCCTTGTGTACACCATTGTGAGAATTCATGAGCATGCCTACAGAGGTTACATGTTTTAAATGCTCAAGAAAGCTTAATAAAATTATTCATTGCATGTTCTCCTCGTGTTTGGAGGGTACTCCGGTTTCCCCCACATTCCAAAGACATGAATGATAGGTTAATTGATGTCTCTAAATTGCCCATTAGTGTGTAAATTTGTGTGATTGTTTGCGCCCTATGATGGATTAGCGCTTTGTCAATGTTTGCTATTGCCCTCACGCCCAGAGTTGCCGGGTGGGCACCAGATTCCCTGTGACCCTGAAACTAGGATTAAGCGGGCATAGAAAATGAAAGAATGAATGAATGAATGTTGGGCATTTTGTTAATCATATAGTTTGCTTTTGGAATATTACAATACTTGAATAAAGTCTCTGGAATAGACGGAAATCTCAAGTAAAGTGTAAACTTGTAGTTAAATTTGACGACTTGTAGGAGATTATAGAAGTGAAGAGGCTACAATAAATAATAATCATCTTTGCATTTGTGTTTTAATAAAGATTAAAGATGAGATATTTTTGGCAGTATGACGAGGATAAGTTGACAATTATCTGCATTCCATTTGTATGTCAAAAAATAATGTATTTTGTCTTCTCTTGAAATGGATTCAAATCATTTTAAATCCAGACTGTGGATAATTTTGACTCAGCATCATACCAAGGCTTTTTATATACCAATGTACATAGATGTTTGTCTTTCTATTTAAAATTGTCTCAGTGTTTACACAAATAAATAAAGGAAGAAAGAAACAGATTTCTTCATATAATAAATCATGACAAACTACTTGCTGTCATATGTGTGTGTGTGTGTGTGTGTGTGTGTGGTGGCGAAGGCCACTTAAGTGCTTTAAAGCTTTTTTGGAGAGAATACTGTTGCCTTGACGATAGCTACACTTTGTCATGTGTCTGGGACACGCGCAAAGGCAGACACTCACACACACAAAAACACACACACACACACATGCATGATGCTATATTTATGAGGACCCTATTTTGGCTTGATTTTATTTTATTTTTTTATATTTTCTTATTTGGGACAAGCAAAATATATGATTTTTTAATCCTTATCAGAGATTATATCAAGAGATTATATCAAAGATTATATCAAGATATAAAAATGATTAACACACAGCTTTCAACTAACTCGTAATTATCTGAAACACATTGAACGGCAAAATATTTGATGGTAAAACCAAAAATAATTACCTATAAATCTTTAGCGTCTTTACTTCCTCGTCATTTACAGAACCACTAAAGTGCAGTCCTTACTGCTAAGTCTTATGACATTGAATGCTGATACTGGATATGTAGCAGTGTTGGTTTTAATAGATGTCTTGATACTGTCCATTATAACATCTTGGTAAATCCTCAGTATGCATGTGGGTCTTCTCCGGGTGCTCCAGTTTCCTCCAACATGTCCAAAAACATGCGAAAGTCAAGGTGTCTATATATGACACAAGTTTGTGCTCAGTCAGCTTATCCCATCCCACAGAGCACATCTGTGCAGCCAGCACGGCATATGACATGACACATGTTTTAAGTAAGGGAATTTGTTTTCATTGTTTTAATATAAGATCATAAGTTTCTTGACAACTTCAAATCTCAAGAAAGTGAAATTTCAGTAGATAAAAAAATAAATTAACTCAATGTACAGTATTAAGACTGCTAAAGAACTGGAAAGCTGTAATTTTTGTAAGTTAATATATTTTATTTTATTCACCCATTATTTAACCAGGTTAATCCCATTTTACAAAAGTGGACCTGGCCACTAGAAAGTGCAGTTCCTGCAGAAACCTCTTAGTGTCGATGTGTGTTACTTTCATTCAGACGATTCTAGTATCTTATACCAATGTCTAATTTTCTATTGAAATGAATGGTGCATAAAAAATGGGGATAAAAATGGGTAGGGAGAGAAAAGGATGGGGTGGTCTGGAGGACTATGCAAAGAGTGTTGTTGAAGTGAAAAGGGTGTCAGATAGGGTGATGAGTTTGAAGTTAGAAATTTAAGGTGTAATGGTGAATGTTGTCAGTGGCTATGCACCACAAGT
>JAOUQT010000013.1:3532509-3543337 GCA_025769995.1 Xyliphius kryptos | reverse complement strand
TGCACGGATGGGTTAAATGCAGAGGACCAATTCCGCTGTGTGCGAACATAGTGGCAAAAATGTATCACTTTCATATACCAGACCCAGCCTCATGACAGAACGTGTGTTATCTGTTAGAGTCTATTAAAGTAAAATAAGCAACACTGACACACCTTTCTGTAATAGACTGTCTGCAACCTTTTAATATATTTTATTGTGCAGCATGTATAGTATAGAGCCTCGTACTGTACTTACTTTCAATGATTAAGTGATCAGATAAGCATTGATGTGACTTTTTAATATTTTGCCATGTACAAGTTCAAATCGAAGCTGCTACTGGTGTTCGGAGAGGGGATGACCCTTTATCCATACACTCCATGTCAGCAGTAAAACGAATTCACAATCATAAGCAATCCTGCTCGGTTTGCCACAGATGCACTAGCAGGAATCAGACATTTCAGCTTTATGTATAGAATATTAGGCAGCAGGGTGGCATAGTGGGCATTGCTGTGGCATCACAGCAAGAAGATCCTGTGGTCAAACCCCGGGTGGGGCGATTCCTCCGCACGGATTTTCTCCGGGTGCTCCGTGTTCCTCTCGCTTTCCAAAGACATGCATAATGGGTTAATTTATGTCTCTAAATTTGCCTGTTATGTGTGTGTATGTGCCCTATGATGGATTTGCGCCCAGTCTAGGGTTGTGTCCGCATTGTGTCCCTTGACAATAAAACTGGGATATAAAAAATGAATGAATGAATATCATCTGAAATTGCAGCTGCAGTAATGTGTGATTTCGTTTATGCACCTGGTCATAACTGATTTCTACAGGAAGATTTATGTTATGTGTAGCTAGTAATCCACTGGGCTTCAGGTCAGTTAGAACATTTGCATGTAAGTATTATGCATAGGTCATTCAAAAGCCAAAAAAAGAACAATTCATACAGAAAAGGCGACTTTTATTTAGGCACACTTGTGCACTATAATAAATGTCAATCAACTGCAAATTACTAAGACACAACTATTTTACAAGTGACCGCCACAAAATGCCTAAAACGCAAACGAAATCTCATGAGAACTGAAAATGTCAAAATTACGATAAACAGCAGTGCATCAGTCTCCACCCTTTAACTGACATCTTTTAGACTGTAGGAATAAATTTGCCAATTATTAATTCATTCAGTATCTACACACTCATTGGCCACTTTATTGAGTACACCCTGCTAGTAAAATGATGACGCCCCTTTTGCCTTCACTACTGACTTATATGATGTTGATGGTTCTCTTTTGACCTCTAACATCAAGAAGGCACTGCCACTTCTCATTTTCATACCATTCTCTGTAAACTCTAGAGATGGTTCTTTGTGAAAATCCCAGCAGATAAGCAGGTTTTTTAATACAGGTGCTGGTCATAAAATTATAATATCATGAAAAAGTTGATATATTGTATAATATACTCATTTATTACACACAGACCGTTATATCTCAAGTGTTTATTTCTTTTAATTTGATGATTATAACTGACAACTAATAAATAATCTAAATTCAGCATCTCAAAAAATCAGAATATTACCTTAGACCAATACAAATTTAGGTTGTTTATTAGTTTTCAGAAATAAATAATTAAATTAAAAGAAATAAACACTTCAGTCTGTGGGTAATGAATGAATATAATAGACAAAGTTTTTATTTTTGAATGGAATTATGGAAGTACATTTTTTCATGATATATTAAAATTTTATGACCGACACCGGTAGTTTCTTCTGGCACCAACAACCATGCCTTGTTCAAAGTCACTTAAATCTCCCCTATTCTGATGCTCAGTTTGCACTTCAGCAAGTTACCGAACAATTGTGTTAACAAGCAATTAATTGTGTACCTTATAAAGTGGCCAGTGAGTGTATATCCACTTAATCTTTAATAAAGTCATGGGGAAGCCGTTGCCAATCATACAGCATAGGGGAACCCTAGACAGCACCACTCCATCATAAGGCACACACACAAAGGGTAATTTATAGGCACAAATTTGACTACCTCGTTGGACTGTTGAAGAAGCCAATGCGGACACAGAAAGAGCATGCAAATGCCACGCAGATGTATGAATGTGCCATTGTGCCACCTTTTTATTATTAATATTATTTTTATTCTATCATTATTGTTTAGTTTTGTATTTTTATTATTTTATTGTATGCATTCTGTTACACATTAGCAATTGAAATGTTCTTCAGTTTAAGAACTTCAGTATATGAAAAACTGTCCCTCATGCATAATGTATGAGCTGAAAACAATAAATATAAAGATAAAAACAAGACCTGATTTAAAATTGCCTACTCCCAGCCGGTAATAGAAAGCCAATATTCAGAAGATTTCATGAAGAGGTTGTGATTAGCTGAAGCCAAATGCAAATAAAATTGTGTTCACCTGCCACAGTTTTCACCCCATTTCTTTTAGGGCACCAAAATTTCCATTATTTGTTCATCTCCTGCTTGTCCTTTCTTTCTCCCTCCATCAGTCTCTCTCTTTCTAAAGCATAACGCCAACGTCAAGCAGATCCTTCAATACTGTTAGAAATGTCAAGCACTTAAGGAAATGAAGACAGCTGCTCTGTTAGCATCTAGAGAACAACCCAGAAAGTAAAAAATACACACACACACACACACACACACAAGAAAACATATTCTCAGTTGACTCAATAAAATTAGCCACAGTAAATCATTGTAACATTTAGCCTTCTTGTTTTTTTCTGTGCACTGAACATGTACAGTTCTGTGTAAAAGTCTTATTTTGTAAGTTATACAGAGCAGCATTGTATTTATAATCCTCCACAGTTTTTCTGCATTCGTTACCTGTCACACATGCTTCTATTATAGATACTTTGACCATGAACTAATAGTTGGAGCCCAAATGTGTAATGCCAGAGTTTCAGCAACAACTGCAGCGGGTGTGGGTCGACAGCAGCCTGGAGAATCTTCGCCACCATGTGGATACTGTTACCTGACATTAGCATGCTGTAATTGAAGGTGGACCAAGCCGATGTTAGGAAGATTTGTCAGTGACATACACATACATCTGTCTTAATATACTTTTATGGACACTATATAATATGTCTAGTGGGATAGCAAATACATAATTGAAGCATAGAATACATACATTGTGTGTGGGTTTCTTGTAACTGCTCTAAAGTAAGGGCCGAGTAAAATCTCCAGTGGACCGAGGACCATTTTCTATAGGGTAATTAAGATGCCAAACCTTTGGACCACCAATATGGACAGCACAAATCAAGTGTGTGATATCGTGAAAATACAGTGAGAGCTTGTTTTAGTCCTAAAGTGATGACCATGTAGAAAAGTAATGTAAAGCCTTGCGATGTGATCAGTAAAAAAAAGCAAGACCAGGCCAGGTTTATAACTTTCAAAGTGAGGATATCAACATGAGTTATCACTTTTTTTTGGCGAGAATTAGATACCTTTACATCTCGTCCTGGTCGTTTAGCTGCTGGTGATGATGTGTGAATTTTTTGAGCTATTTAATGTGTCTAAATTCAATTAATGTCAATGAACAATGTAGCTACAATGTGTGTATATAGTCATTATGCAACAGTGCGTACACAAACAAATTTCACAGTTCTCATATTCTATCTTTCGATGCATAACGTAATTCTATGTTTTTTTCTTATACTTGCCAATTCATATATGAAAATATATGCCACTTATAGTTTACAGTATTGTGCTAAAGTCTTTGTTGTAGTACAAATTTTGGTAAAGACTTTTATTTTTGAGAATTCTGCATTAGTGAGTCACTATGGAACGATATTAGAATTCCAAACATTACTTTTTCAACAACAAAATCATACAAGTCAGTAAAATAAAAAAACAACAGATAACATAAAATCTTAGTTACGTGTGTAGGTGTTAAATAAAACTAAGCAAGTGTGACATTTAAAGTCTACAGAAGAACTGTAGCAACATCTACAATATGCACTTTAAGAAGAAAAAACACACCAAATATCAACTTTCCTTAGTTTATTACTATTTACTGTACTTCATATGTAGAAATTTTTTATAGTTGAAGTCATCATTGCTTCATAGAATGTGTACGCATGTGCCCAAGTGATTTTTTATATAGCACTGTATTGTAATTAGCTGACAGTTCTTCAGGAGACTTTGACAGTTGTTTCTTGCTTCCAGCAGCATTTATTATGGTTTATAAAAGTATATAAAGGTGTCATGTTATTTAATTTTGTTGGAAAAATAATGTTTGGAAACAAAATAATAAAAATATTCTACCAATTACAGAATTTGTAACATTCTTTTGTTTGTACAGTACTAGATATTCCAATTCATTGGACTCTTTTTTATTAATTTTGCTTTTGGATATTTTTCGTGTGTTTTGAAGCCAGTGCAGATACTTGATCTCAAGCTGGGTTGAATTTCATGAAAACATCATACACATTACTGAATATCAGCTCTTCATCAGCCTAGACATCACTGAAAAGACCTATTTCTTTCCGTTCAGGACGAAAAAATATGTTCAGCTGCCTCAAACATACAACCGGTTGCATATTGAAATTCTAGTTTAACAACTCATTTCTTCTTTTTCACATATTTAATTTATTCTTAAAATATTTCAGAATATAAAAGTATTTTCATGTAAATGTTTCTAAGACTCATAACGCTCTCTGTATGTGTCAGCACTCTGATGGTGGCACTGTGCAAACAAACACAAGCACAAAAATAAATTAGATAAAATCCATAGAGAAATGACTCAGGTTTTTTTTTTTCTACACCTTTACAATACGATAGCAAATAACGATTTTCATGGCCCCACATACTAAAGTGGGATATAAAGTTCAGTTCTTTGTGATCGATCATTTCTTTTTTTCCCTCTCTGTGTCAGTGTGTGTGAAATGGGCGTAAAGGAGAGCTGCTATAGCTGCAAGAGAAAAAGCAGAGTGCTGTTGGCCGGATGGATTTCTTACTGCTTTTCCCACCACATTATTCATGTTAAATAAGCTTCTCTACAAAGATACAACATATAAAACTGTTAAATATATAACTCCCAGACTTTCTAAATCACTTCTACATCCTCTTTTGGATATTTTGAACTGATGGTATTTTTTTCATATATTCAATATTTTTCCAATGAGGATCAACACTTGTACTCTTTAACTGTGACCAACCATGCTTATTGCAAATTGTCCCAAAGTTTGCTACTGAAAAAAAATCTCATTTTCTTTATCCACATCCTGTACATATACAGTGCCTATATTTCCAGTTTCAAAATACAATGGGCTTAGTTCGAGAAAAAAATAATAATGTACGCAAATTATTAAAGGTAATGCTGGAATTTAGTTAGGTTTGATCATTTCATTTGCACAAAGCAGTTTGTTAATGCCAGGGCTTTAAAATACTGTACATGTTTTATATAGGGCTTGATGTCTTCATTTCTCCTCACTCAGCCATTTCACTATGAACTCAGTTTGCTATGTCAATGTTTGTTGAGCTGTTTGTTTGTTACTTTTCCTCTTTGGTCAGTGAATGTTTTTAAGTGCCAAAGGTGGACTCCAGAAGAAGGCCTTTTCACAGAGCACACAGGTCAGAGCCTTGAAAAATGTTCAGCCATCCGGTAGCCTTAAAGATGACAAGGCCTCTTACAAGCAGCAAGTCCTGCAGGCTCCCAGGTGCTCTGTGTGAGGTGCTTTGTGGACAATTGTCCTCCGTGGCACTACAGGGCTCTGCCCATTTACAAAGCGGAGCTACAGGCAGGCAGTTGAAGGTGGATGTCGAGCCAATGAGAGACAGCAAGTTATCTACAGCAGGCGTGTGGGAGAAAAAACTGGTCGGGCTCATATACAGTCCACATGAAGCTTTCCACGCCATTAGAACTTTGCCCAGTGTTAGGAGACCTGTAAATATAAAAACAAAAGGAACACATTCAAATGAATGCAGCTGTTATGTAGCTTGCAAAAAAAAGGATAACTGTGATATATATGTATTAAATATCAACTTTAGGATAATTTTCTGCCTGCAGTTACATGATTAAAAATATAATATTTACTGGTTGTGAAGCAGTGGTTGCATAACGCTAACGAATCATGACTATTTTAAAAAGCACCAAAGGTTGCTGGTTATTTTTCTTCCTGGAAGGATATATTGCATACAATCAATCCTAACAACTGCAGTCAGCAGAACAGCAAACCTTGTATCAAATTTTATACTGTATTCTAAAACAATACTTATATTGATTTATTACGTATAATGATTTATTTTACTTTTTTGTTTTCCATCTAAACAAAAGACTTTCTAATACAGACATTTTGTAGACACAAATGCTGCATTATATTCCAGAGATCAAAAAAACTCACGACTTGCATCAATATTATTTTTGCTTGCTACTTAATTGAACTGTCAAGAGATCTTGCCCCCGGGAGAATACCAAGACATCTCTATGCCATCTGGATGGTGGCTGGTGCACTGCCAATAAGATAAAGCCAAGGAAGGCTTGCAAAATGTTCTGTGTCTTTAATAACAACAAACCATTGACAGCTGTATAGGGATTAAACTGGCATTGGAAAGACAGATGCTGGTTTAAAAAAAGAGAATTATAACTAAAAAACAGCAGGGGTAGAACAGTCAAGCTTCACAACAAACCTTAACTTACCAGGTAAATGACACATACTTAGGGAGTTAAGTAATTGCATGGATGTGGAGGACTGAAGCTAAAGGCTAGGCCACGTTTCTAATGCACTGGTATAACTTTTAAGTAATTAAATCCACCATAAAAGCATCATCAATACACAGGTGTACATTAATTCTTCTTCTTTTTCTTTCGGCTTCTTTAAATCCTGCCACCCTCTAGTGATTAAAGAGGAGTACTTGCTAGATCTGTAACTTTTCATTAGCACAGGTGAGCAAACTATGACAGACTTAGAATTTCTTCAAACACAATCATGCTATAAGCAGGTGAATTAAGTTTCTTGCTTAATCATGAAATATCTTTAATCATGAATTTATAAGCCAGAAGTACTGATTATTTTGGATATTTCAGTGGAGTTTATGCTACTTTGGATTTGCTTATAGACTTTTGATAACGTACTTCAGGATATATAAAACCTCTGTTTTTAATTTTAATAATATTTTAATTTTATTGATGTGTGTGACTGTGTGTGCACAATATACAGCATGGGCCATTTATATGGATACATACGGGCGGACTATTCATATAGGTACATACAGATACATACATACATATAGATGTCACATAGTTAATCTAGGCTCCTTTTGCTCGAATTACTGCATCAGTGTGGCGATCAGCCTGTTTAATAGCAGCCTACAGCTCATTTGCATTGTTGGGTCTGGTGCCTCTCATCTTCCTCTTGAGAATGGCCAGAGTTTGCTGGCCAATCAAGCGTAGTGGTACTGTGGTTATTAAAAGAGGTGTTGGTACTTTTGGCAGTGTGGACAGGTGCCAAGTCCTGCTGGAAAATGGAATTTCCATCTGCAAAATGCTTGTCGGCCGAGGGAAGCGTAAAGTGCTCTAAAATGTCCTGGTAGACTGCTACACTGACTTTGGTCTTGATGTACAGTAACACAGTAGACCAACACCAGCAGATGACATGGCTCCACAAACCACTTGTGGAAACCTCACACCAGACCTCAAGCAGCTTGGATTGTGTACCTCTTCACTCTTTCTCCAGACTCTAGGACCTTGATTTCCAATGAAATAAAAAATGTACTTTCATCTGAAAACAACATATTGGACCACTGAGCAACAGTTCAGTTGGGCCAGGTAGGATGCTTCTGGCGTTGTTTCATGCTCATAAGTGATACAAGGAATGCGACAGTTTTAGGCTATGTCCTGGATACATCCTTGTGTGGTGGCTCTTGAAGGACTGGCACCAGCAGCAGTCCACACCTTGTTAATCTACCCCAAAGTTTTAATGCCTTTCCTGACAATCCTTTTAAGGCTGCGCTTATCCCGTTGCTGGTGCACCTTTTTCAACCACATTTTTCCTTCCATTCACATTCACTTTCCATTAATATGATTAGATACAGCACTCTGTGAACAGCCAGCTTCTTTAGCAATAACCTTTTGTGGCCTACCCTCCTTGTGCAGTGTGTAAATGACTTTCAATGTCTTCCCTATGATTGTGTATCCTACTGAACCAGATTAAATGACCATTTTAAACACTTAGAAACCTTTGCAGGTGTTTTGTGTTAAATATTCTAACATGCTGAGATTTTGGGTTTTCCTTGACTGTAATGAATCTATATAATGTATGTTTTTCACTGTTTGTATTAAATTACTGAAATAAAGAAACTTTTTGATGATATTTTAATTTATTGAGATGCACCTGTATCTTCTGCTTGATCCACACAGAGTCGTGGGCCATAAGGTATCCACCCGACGACTGTGGGCAGAAGGGCAGGAACAACCCTAGACAGGGCACCAATACATTGTAGGGCATAAATATACACTCATACACACATTCATATATAATGTGTACTAAGAGCCATGTTAGATACATCAATTAATCTAACGCGCATGTACACGCATGTAAACTCCACGCAGAAATGTCTTGCCTTTCTTGCGGTAAGGCGACACCACTACCCACTGCGCCACCAGGCTATGAACAGTAAGTGACAAATAGAATTTGATTTGATTTGGATGCTCCTTGTTATACTTAATCCTGATGAATTTACATGCCATTACTTAAACAGCAGAATTGAGTTGTTCCGCTTAATGTTGCCTTCGCCCCAATGTTTCTGAGTGTGTTGCATCAAATTATTATTTTTTTATATATATACAAAAATATAAGTACTGAAATAGAAAACATTGCAAATGTTTTTGTTGTGCTTTCTCAGGTAAATACATTTTCAAGTAATTAAGTATATTAAAGCTTTTGGTTTTTATATTATTTCTAGTAAGTGTTCCAAATCTTCTGGAATTGGGGTTTGAAAAAAAAAAATGTGCATCTTTTTAATAATTGTATAATTATGCTCTTTATGGTCCGACCATTTGTGCAATTATGTAATTACATGAATGATTTCATTATTGTGAACTGGAAGAAATACTGAAGAATGGGCATTTTTATTTACACAGTTACACAAACTCCAGGTGTTATTATAAATAGTCAAAAATAAACAAATAATAAAACTTGGAATGGCCTTACTTAGAAACTGTAATAATTGTAATTTTTTCTGCTCATTATTATTCAATTTCTTGATTTTTTGTTGATCTTTAACCTGATTTGATGGGTTAGTATTCCATAATAGCATAGTGACTGTAAAAATATAAAAATCTTCTATTAATACAGAAACTGAGAGAAAGCATTGATTAAACAGTAGCTGTATGTGATTTGGGTGGATGTAACTAAGATGGAAATGCATGATTGGCAGTAATATTAGTCCTCGTATGGTGATCTAGTCTGTGGGACACGTTTTAAAAGTTCAATATAAGAAAAAAGTATGTGATTTGAACCTCAGACACAATGGGTCAACCATGGCTCAATGGATAGGGTAAAGAGCTGAAGACAAAAAGATCCCCACTCTAGGTAAGTCATAGCTGAAGTGCTGTTGAGCAAGGTACCCAACCCCAAATGCTCCCCCCTGTGCCTCAATGGGGGCAGCATACTACTACGGGTGCTCATCCCTGGATGGGTTAAATGCAGAGGATTTGGAATGGCTAGTTGTCTGTGAAGAACACATACAATAAAACACTATATTACATTTGTGGTGTGCAGGGCTACGGGACCCATATGAAGTTGGCAAAAATCTTCACTGCTCAGGGTCCTTGGAGATTATTTTTGGACTAAAAGAAAATTTTAGGAATATAAGAATGAAGAGGAAATGTTTTCAGAATTTAAAGCTCATATTTCTGTTCATTGTGTTTTTGGAGTGGTGTAGAAAGACAGACACTTATATAAAATAATTGTTATTTATAAATATGATCTAACAGAGGTGAATGATAAGTATTAAGAATATATACGGTCTATATTGCCTGTTAATGGGCAAAAGCAAATAACAGGCATTTTTATAAAATAAATTGTTATGGAATAGGGTTTTTTGGATGAAATTATGAAATCTGGAAAATGAGCGATTGGAGAAAGAAAAAGAATAAACAAAGATAATAATAGTAATATTATAAACAAAAAGGAGCTTTTGAATCCTAAAACCTAGAATTAGTTTCTTACACTTGTGAATTTATTTATGATGGTACTTAAACCAAGGAGGTTAGGAACAATATTGAAGTGAAATTTGTAACAGATAATAGAAAATAGCTCAGGAAAATACAACAATGTACAAAGACATCCTTGAAGAAAACCTGCGCCAGAGTGCTCTCAACCTCAGACTGGGGTGAAGGTTCACCTTCTAACAGGATTGTGACCCTAAGCGCACAGACAAGATAACAAAAGTGTGGCTTCAGAACAACTCTGTATGCTCTTGAGTGGCCCAGTCAGAGCCCAGATGCTTGAATGTCTCTAAAGAGATCTTAAAATGGCTGTGCACTAATGTTCCCTAATAAAAGAAAGAAGAATGAAAGAAATGAAAGAAGAATGAAAGAAACTGCCCAAAAATAGCTTGTAGCATAATTCTCAAAATGACTTGAGGCTGTAATTGCTGCCAAGGGTGCTTCAACAAAGTACCAAAGACTGTGAATGCTTGTAGGTGATTTTTAATTTATTTTCATCAATAACTTTGCCAATAAATATAATCCATTTTGGATAGCAAAATGTAACATAGCAAAATGTGGGGGACAAAATGTGGAATACTATGCAGATGCACTGTAGATATGAAAATTACAGTTGTTTGTTTTGTACATTTTTGAAAAATGTGTGGGGTATATGTTAGTGT
>JAOUQT010000013.1:3514865-3530394 GCA_025769995.1 Xyliphius kryptos | reverse complement strand
AATTTGGCCATAAAACCACAGGTGAATTAGTGAATTTAAAATTGTCAGATGAGAGGATTGGTGGTCCAGTCATGATATCGTATGCAACGTGCAAGATGAAATGATAAGTATCTTAATCCACTAAGATAGCCTGGGAATATATAATAAAATAATTGAGACCTGTGGGGGGAAACCTCTGCATGTGAGCCATTTTGTTGTGAGAAACAAGAACTCAGAAGTGGGTAGCCTTTATTAAGGTGCAATGGGAGCAATTGCAGCTTAGGTGCCTTGCTTAAGCGCAGTTATATGCGAAGGTTTGATGCCGGATAGAGTATCAAATAGTGAGCTTTTGGTCTCAAATCCATTTCTCTGACTATTAAGTCATGGCTGCTCCTATAAGGGCTAAATAAATGAATGCACATGGGCAACACAATAAAATTGAAAATTTCTAACAGCTAGAAACGTGGAGTCAAAGCAAGGGTTTAAACATTAACAGCCAATGGGTTAGGGATAAAAATCTGACAAAGTTGGCATAAAAAAATTAACCCTCTTAATAGCTACAATACAGTGTATGGATGGGTCAGTCTGAATAATCTGATTATATCTGCCTGCTCTTTAGGAGGAACAATGGGATCAGAGTTAAGGAGTTAATTATTATATTCCTTTCAATCCCATTCTCCTTGGCATGAGTCGATGTAATCAGTCACTCATGATGAGAGCTACTTGTTGAATTTTAAGCCAGAAAACAAAATGCTTTCCATTTCTCCCTCCTCCACATGGATAAAAAGAGAGTGAGAAAAAACAGAGAGAGATGTACTGTAAGTGAGCATGCTACATGCAGAAAGGGAGTAATGTTATCAGTCTAAGAAAGGATTAGTTTGAAATTTGTTTACAGATTTTTCTGTTAATCTTTAGTTATATAAACTATATTTCTGAAGTCAGCTAACACACCAACTGTACGAGTGTATGGACTACATTTCACAGTTCTTCTGGGGTTTCTCTTCTGAGGTTTCCATTAAAAAATGCATTTTTTTGGATTGAGGTCTGATAATTTGGCTGCTCACTTCACTCAAACACCTATTTTAATGGGATTCCATCTTCAGCATAAGACAACCTGGCCTCTTCCAGTATTCTGATATATTAAAACAGGTCCCTGGTGCACTGTATGTGATTAATTGACCCAAATACAAAGTATTGTAATTGCAACCCATTATGTTTGCAACTCCATGCAGTATAAAGTGTTATTGCGGTCTTAAGTATTATTTTTGTAATTATTGTTATTAATATTATTAAAAACAAATAAGACATTTTATAACTCAATTATTTTCAGGTGGTATAGAGTTAGTTTTAACCTTAAATGCAAAGGTATTATGAAAAAAAAAGCTTTTTGCATTTTTAGTTTTATAAAAAACAAAGACAGTTAGTATTAATACGACATGTGTATCAGGACTCTTTAGTACAGATTGTTAGCAATAAAAATATAAATATCCACATTGTGTTGCTCTAACAGTCATGCTTGATTTACTAGAAATCCGAGGACATATGAAGAGGACTTGAAAATATAAATTAATGCCCTTATGCAATTTCTGTGCATCTTTTTTTCCCAGCTTGTTCCAAAGCATACAAATTGAGTTCTACTTCTAAGGGCAGATAAGACTTTTTATCTTTACACAACCTCACAGTTTAAAGAGATCAGTTTGTGATAGTGCATTTATCTTAATCAGGGCTTTAAAACTGAAAAAAATCTGTACTTTGGTGTGCCAACATAACTTTGTTTTGTGGCTAAATCTGATGCACACAGACTTTACCTATGAATGTGCAACCTGATTTAGTGTGGCAGAACGACTGAAGACTGTCGCAGTGTTGTCAGAAGTAAATGTTCAACAGAAAGGAATGAAATGCAGAGAATTTGCAATCCCTTTAGAGACATTTAAAAGTGCTCGTTTATACAAGTCTTCCTCAAAGTTGTACTGCCTTGATTATAATGTTCGTTCAACTTTATTAACCAAGATCAAAAGTCCTAAATATAACTCAGAGAAATTCTTTCCTAAATTTTCCCCTTAAATGTATTCCCATTTTCCAGTCACACTCTGAAAGAAGGCAGTGGGCCTGGACTGCTGACCTGGCAGAGCAAGATAATGGTCCACAGTGGCCGAAAAAGCATTTGCATGTAAAGGCAGCTGTTGCTTCAACGGCCATTCTGTTCAACCAAGGTTTTGGATGTGTCCTGAGGCGCCAAGCAGGCCCAATGGGATCAATTATGCAGGTCCCAGAATGCACCTCAGGACTGCTGGGGCAGCTGTCCTCTACATGCCCCCACTTCTAGCAGACCTTTAGCTTTGATAAATACAAATTTTCAACAGAGCCAAATGAACCAGCTGCATAAAGACATCCCAAATTTTCATCAACTGTTCTATATCATGCATCCGTTTAGTTTGGTAGATGTTACTTGAGGCTTAGAGGACAGCTTGTTTTGTTCCACACCAAAGCAAGATATCTTATAAAAAGTACAAGCACCCTTTATTCCAGCTAGAGGTTGAATGTGTCCTTGCTTAAAGCTCAACTGTCATTCATTCATTCATTCATTATCTACTGCTTAAGCCACGATCGGTCCCAAGCAGCTTAAATGTCAATTTATTGCAGTGGAACTCAATAACTATCATCTCATATCATATAATAGCTACATCCTAGTTAGAGAACACACATACACACATTTATACACTAATGCACACCATGCTACTGACAATTGTAAAGTGGGAGGTAACTAAATAAGGTGGAAAAAACCATACATGAGGAAAGCATAAATCCAAATTTGAAGTGGAAGATCTCGAGTTGGCTTCAACTCTGACCTCAAACACACTGAATTCCTTTGAGGCTGACTGTGCTCTACTGACCTCACTTTTTCTATGGCAGAATAGGGGGCAGAAATTTCTAAAATTAAAATTATGCTCCAGAAACTGTTGGATAGAGGTTTTTATATTATCAAAATGAGGGCAACTTTATAATGAGATGTTCAAAAAGCACATGTGGCCAGGACAGTTAGGTGTCCATATTCTTTTGTCCATACACTGTAATACAGTATATTGAGCCCACTGCACTCCAAGGGTGCAGTAGTGTTTGTATGTTAATACAATACACTGATGAATTGATATAAATATAGCAATCATCACTGCATCTCTGTACATTATTGATTTAGTTATATATAAACAATTCTCACCAATGTAAGAAAATATTTGGTGTTCTTAACTATCTAAAGTGTAACTAGGTCAGGTTTTGTATTAAACTTTCAGTATGGGAAATGCTTCAGTCTCAGCCTGAACTCAGCGCACAAAGCCAGTGTATGCTGTACACATCCAGAATTTTGTTTCCAAAACAATCTCACCCTGACAACTTTAAGAATTGTATAATATGTGCTTACAATTACATTTATAAAACAATAGCATTTACATGACATTTAAAAAAAATAAATTTTAGTCTGTGACACATTTACCCAGATTGGTAAGGTCAATGAAAAATGCAGACAGATAATAGCATTTAACAAAGCTTAGGAAGAATTCTTGCAAAACTGCAAGTGTCTGCATTTACTGTAACTTGTCTCATATGATTAGAATAGTGTGTGTGTGATTAGAAAAGCGAATAAAGAGTGCAGTGTCAGACAGTAAATTAATGTCATACCCTGGTATAAGCATGAAAAAATTGGTGTTTTAGCTCATAAATGTGTTGCAACTGTACTCCATTCAAGCAAATTGGATTTTTTTGTACAAAAAGTATGGTGATCGACTGCATCAATATTTCTCTTACCTAAAAACAAACACACTTCACCTGAACATGCCCTATCCATGTAAAACACTGTAGGAGGAGATACATACACAAAACAGGTGCATGTACGTATAATAATAATAATAATTATGCATTATCATGGATTATTATTATTATTATTATTATTACATAGTAGGCAAATGAATGGGAGTATCCGAAAGGAAAACTTCAAGTACACAATGACATTATCATTTTAAAACTGCTGATATTCGCAAAAATTCCAAAAGATTAAATGTAACAAAAAAAGAGAAGTATACTACTACTAATAATAATAATAATTATTATAATTACAGCAGTATATTTATAAGCAGATGTTAAACAGATATTTGACAGTGATGCAGTGAATTGTTTAAAAATGTGTGTACTTTGTCCGATTTTTTGCATCACAAGAAAAACAATGGTGTGTTTACAGCCATTGACATGTTGCAGAGGTTAACATCCATCTCCTATGCTAAAGTAAGGCAACCGCTTGCCAAGTTTTGTGAAAATGTGGACGCATGAAAACTGTCACTTATGAAGAAACATCAGTGGCTGTCCTAGCTTCATTTAGCAAGAGCCCACAGCATAGCACTAGCCGCGTGTCACTGAAAAGTGGCATCAGTCGAACATCCCTTCGGCGGATATTAGCTACTCACAAATGGCACCCTTACAAACTAGCTGCTGCAGCATCTCAAAGAGAACGACAGATCGGTGCACTAAATTTGCAGAATGGGCAAAACAAAAATTGGAACAGGACCCTCAGTTTACAGAGAACATTTTGTTTAGTGATGAGGCAAACTTTTATGTGAACGTTAACAAAAAAACCACTGCTATTGGTCTGACACTAGCCCACACTGGACAGATCCCTCCAAGACTGTTGAAAAAACACAAAGATTTATGGTATAGTGTGGTATATGGGGTACAAAAATAGTGGGCCCTTTCTATATCAATGGAAACCTCAGGGCCACTGGGTATGTTAAATTTCCTGAGTTTTTCCAGCAAGATGGTGCACCACCACATGGGTGGGAGGTCAGAGCATTCCTAGATGAACAGTTTCCTGGAAAATGGACTGGTCATCTTGGACCAGTTGAATGGATCCCAAGGTCTTCCTATCTGACCCCCTTAGACTTTTATCTTTGCGGTCATCTGAAGGCAATTGTCTATGTTGTGGAGATACAAGATGTGAAGCACCTGAAACTATGGATACTGGAAGCCTGTGCTAGCATTTTTTCTGTGGTGTTGCCATCAGTGTGTGGAGATTGTTGCATTGACAATCTAACGCAATGGGCAGCACTGTGAACACATTTTATAAGTGGTCAAAAACTTGTAAATAACTCATGAAGATAACGTTAAAACAAAGCACACCATTGTTTTTCTTATGAAATTCTCAATATGTTTGATGTGTCGCATGACCCTCTTCACATTGAAAAAACTAAAGCTGGATTAAAAATGGCCGACTTCAAAATGGCCACCATGGTCACCACCCATCTTAAACAATTTTCCCCCTACTATCTACTAATGTGCCACAAACAGGAAGTTAATATCACCAACCATTCACATTTTTATGCCGTTATACTTCTAATATTTAACCCAATAAAACGATAGTCATAATGCTATTGTTGCCCCAACGCCTACAAAATTTTAAGAATCTTTTCCATGATCATGAGGTGTCGTCTAGTATCTTCAGATAGGCTGTAAAAATTGATAAAATTAACAACTTCTAATATAATGTTGTGAAAAATCATATCCTTTCACCATCAACTTCCTTAAGAAGCAGCAAAGAAGAGAATAGGCACACAAAGTACTCTGGTTTGGAAATGACTGGTATAAGTAATGGATTTTATCCTCTTTCCTTCTAATTATACCACAAACTAAGCTGTACATTAATGTGCTGTGCATTTATAAGGGTAAAGTTATAAAACGTTCTTTGATTACAAAACTCTAGAAGTCTAATAATTACCACGATTCAAAGTGGTTGTGTATACAAACCCAATTCCAAAAAAGTAGAGACAAAGTACAAAATGTAAATAAAAAAGGAATGCCATAATTTACAAATGTCAAAAACTTGTATTGTATTCACAATAGAACGTAAACAACATATCAAATGTCAAAAGTGAGACATTTTGAAATTTCATGTCAGCAACACGTCTCAAAATAGTTGGGATCGGGCAATAAGAGGCTGGAAAAGTTAAAGGTACAATAAAGGAACAGCTGGAGGACCAATTGGCAATAGGTCTTGAAGCGACTCTCAAAAGTAAAGCTGGAAAGAGGCTCACCAATCCCCCTAATTCTGCACCGACAAATAGTGGAGCAATATCAGAAAGTTGTTCGATAGTTTAAATTGCATAGAGTTTGAACATATCATCTACAGTGCATAATATCATTAAAAGATTTAACAAATCTGAAAGAATCTCTGTGCATATGAGAACAGAAAACCATACTGAGTGCCGGTGATCTTCAGGCCCTTAGATGGCACTGCATCATATACAGGCATGCTTCTGCACTGGAAATCAGAAAATGGGATACTCAGGAATATTTCCAGAGAACATTATCTGTGAACACCATTCACCGTGCCATCCAAAACCAAGAAGCCATATCTAAACCAGATCCAGAGATGCAGGCATCCTCTCTGGGCCAAGGCTCATTTAAAAAGGACTGTGGCAAAGTGGAAAACTGGTCTGTGGTCAGACATATCAAAATCTAAAGTTCTTTATGGAAATCAGGGATGCCGTGTCATTCGGAATAAAGAGGAGAAAGGTGATCCAAGTTGATATCAGTGCTCAGTTCAGAAGCCTGCATCTCTGATGGCATGGGGTTGCATTAGTCCTTTTGGCATGAGAAGCTTACACATCTGGAAGAACACCATCAATGCTGAAAGGTATATCCAGGTTCTAGAGCAACATATGCTTCCATCCAGATGACGTCTAAAAAGAAGAAGTGTCCGGAAAACATTTGGCGCATCATACAAGGACAGATACAACAGAAAAGACCTAAGACAGTTGAGCAACTAGAATCCTACATTAGACAAAAATAAGTTAACATTCCTATCCCTTAACTTGAGCAACTTGTCTCCTCAGTTCCCAGATGTTTACAGAATGTTGTAAAGAGAAAGGGGGATGTCTCACAGTGGTAAACATGGCCTTGTACCAACTTTTTGGAGATGTATACCTAATTTTCCTCTTTAAATTATACATTTTCTAAGTTTAATCATTTAATATGTCATCCATGTTCTATTCTGAATAAAATATGGAATTTTTAAAACTTCCACATCATTGGGTTCCATTTTGATTTACAATTTGTACTTTGGAATCAGGTTTGTATTACATATTTACACAGTGGTGCATCATTTTATCACAAGTTAATTCATAATACAACTAGAAAGTAAAATAATACAAAAAAGTGGAACAATAATATTTAGAAGAACAATATATGTGCCGATTGTGCAACACACTTAATAAAACTATTATTATTATTATTATGTTTATTATTATGTTTATTGTTATTATTATAATAGTCACTATGATTTACAAAGGGAGAAATATGTCAAAAATCTTGGTGAATAAATGTGCTGTTAGGAGGAGTGGAGCAATCAGTGTGGGGAATATGGTTACTTATTTCTTCCTAATGAATTATTATTATTATGTAAAAAACCAAGTCTCTCCTACATAAACAACTTGGAATGAATTATGCAGTAATATACCTATACAGTATCTCAGCAATATCCTCTTCATCCCAAGCAAAGGAAACAAGGGAATCAAAATAAATCTGTGCCAAGTATCAGACATCCTGACAAGCGTACATGCAGATGTACACACTCTCTCATTCGCTTTTGCTTTCTCAGACATAACGCAGCGAAAAATACCAAATGAAAGAGTTAACTGCATTATTCTCCCACTATGTGCGGTCTCAGATATGCATGATTGGCACTTATTTGGCTAACAAGGGATACATAAAAATCTATGCAACAACACATAGCAGCAGAACCTATGCATGTCTTTGATTTTGCTCATACCAGTTTGTATAGACAGCAAAAGACCTCTGTAGTTTTTTTGTATGCGGATTTAAAACAAGTTACATTTAATTTATTTTATCACATCTGGAAAAAGCCTTTGGAAAGTTGTTTGACTGCTCAGTGCCACCGTATATGAAAACACCATCATCCAAAGGGGCACATCTGACAAGCTGATAGAATACAAAACACAGGGATGAATAATTAAATGTTACATTTTGGCAGATGATTTCATAGAGCAGTGATTATGTTCTTGGAAGCTAATCTATAGCTATTAATTTGCCATGATTTGTAGGTGGAAAGTGGAAAAAGAAAAGGAAGAAAACGAATGCAACATTGTCTTTTCTTTTAAAATTGATCTGCAGTTATCAAACTTAGTACGAAGGGTTTCTGTGTGTAAGCATTTTTCACTATGGTGGGGCAGTGTGTTGTTGTCGCCTCACAGCTAAAAGTACCCGGATTCGATCCCAGTTGGAAATTTCTGTGTGGAATTTGCATGTTCTCCAAATCTTTCCTCTGTGTTCTCCAGTCTTCTCCTGCATTCCAAAGACATGCAAGCTACATTAATTGGTGTTAATAAAGTGGCCCTTAGTGTTTGACTGTGTATATGTCTACAGTTATTCCTGGTCTTGCGCCCAAAGATGCCAGATAGGCACAGGTTGGCTTGCAACCCTGAGTGGAATAAGCGGAATAAAATGGATAAATGAATAGATTTTAAAAAGAATCGTATGTCATATCATTGTGTGCAAACTGTAGCAAAGAAAACAAAAAACAATGCACTGACTTCACACTTAATAGAAACATTTTCACACATGTTGATTTATGTAGTTCTTCAATCAGTCAATCACTGGTCAGCATCACCATTCATAAAATGAGATAACCGAGTATATCATCAACTCATGAGGAATTTCACATACTGCTTACAAAGAATCAAAATAAACAATCAAACGAGAGTGACGAATTGCAGCAACAACAGAACAGGTCCTATTCTTGTCAATTAAGATCATAAAGCAGGGTATCGTGGAACACAGACTAACAAAGCGGGACATTATTTACTGGATAAATACAGATGGTTTGTTTTTTCATCAGATGTTCAGTTTGGGTCCCATGATAGACTAAGATTATGTAATATCTTCTGTCGTAGCCCAAGCAAATAAATGTTTTGTGCGTGTTGGGATGTGTTTCTCTTCAACCATGTCTGTAAATATGAATTATATGAGTTACTGTATCCTTTCAGGCAGCTCAAACCAAGCTGGTTTCTGATCTACCTTATGCATTTCAGAAAAGTCTCTCAGTTCTGTTTATTTTCTGAAATTGATTTTATTATTAGGATATCGATACTATTCGGTTTTTACTATAGTAGGGTATGGTATGATACAATTTATTGTTATTTGTTTGAACAGCTTACATTATGAGTCAACATAATATTAAAAATTCGTTTTTTCTTGCATTCAGGTACAAACCCAATTCATAATAAGTTCCTTATTTTATTCAGAATAGAACAAAGATGACATGTTTAAACCAGGAAAATGTATCATTTAGAGATAAAAATTAAGAGATTTAAAATTTCGTAATAACACATCTCGAAAAAGTTGGGACAAGGTCATGTTTACTATTGTGAGACATCCCCTTTTCTCTTTACAACAGTTTGTAAACTTCTGCAAACTAAGGAGACAAGTTGCTTAAGCTGAGAAATAGGAATGTTAACCCTTTTTTGTATAATGTAGGATTCTAGTTGCCCAACTGTCTTTTCTGTCATATCTTCTATTTTATGATGCGCCAAATGTTTTCTATGTGGACTGCAGACTTGCCAGATCCGGACCTTTTTTCTATGCAGCCCTGATGCTGTAATCGATGCAGTATGTGGTTTGCCATTGTCATTTTGCCAATATTGTCATGTTACAAAATTTTAAGTGAGCCAATATTTGGCAAGAAATTTCAAAATGTCTCACTTTCGACATTAGATCAGTTGTCTATGTTCTATTGGAAATAAAATATCACCTATATTGCACTGAAATAACCAAGCCATTGAAGCCTTTATCACATCTAGCCGAGTTGTGGTGGAGTTTGGCTGGAAGAAATTCTGAGTATCTGGTTTTTCTCTGCCGTGTCTTTGGGATAGCGGTGCTAGTGTCCTCATCGTCAGTTTCCCCATGTCGTGTTGATGTTGGTTGTACTACCGGTGTAACTGAATGAGCCTTTGCATTCTTTGCAAACTGCAAAGGTTTATTTAGTTTTCCAGTCTTCGTTGTAAATTTTAAACTCAGTGGAGCATTGTGGACATTGTCTTGACATTTTTATCTTATAAATCTGTCTAAAGGACAATATATATCTGCTTGAAATAAACTGAGGGACAGTGAGTAACACACAGACACACAGCCCTGTTTGATTTATAATTTGTACTCAAATCTGTTTACAGATTATCATTATTATTTCTCTCTTTACAAGAATATATGCACATATATATATATACACACACACACACACACACACACACAGGAGATGAAACAATGACAGATAACAATGCCAATGAAACTGAAATAATTTTACCTAGATTTGAGGCAATTAGCAATCTGGAAAAGTACTTAAACTTATTTAGCCAAATATTTAAAACTGCAGCATGGATACATTTTTCATTATTATAAATATATATTGTAAATACCTGCTTAATTCTCATGCCTCAAATTTAAAAGAACTGTCTGATCTATTTATTTTTACACACTAGTCAAAAGTAGTCAAACCTTAGTAGTGAACCTTAATCATTTGAGCTAAAAAGAACTCTTGCATGCACCAAAGTTATATACTTTACTTTTTGATACAGAACATTTCAAAGCAACTTGGGCTACAACATAGACTAAATTGGACGACTGAACTGAACGACATTCTTTAACTTACATGAATCAGAAGTGTCTGGTGTGACCTGAACTGTCTTGATGTGCCTCACCATGCCATATCTCGAGCTTCCTTGCCAATGCCATGATGCTCCTTCTCTCACTCAATGAAAGCATGTTGTCCAGGAGAGTAAAAAAAAGTAAAAGCCGATAGGCTGACTGATCTTTTGCATGGAACAGGCCATCCAAAATCTTCCCTTTCTGGGGTGCATATTATGACAAGGTAGTCTACTACAGCAAGTACAATCTTTCTCGCTCTCTTGCTCTTTCCCACACACGTTCAGAAAAAAAACCTTTTTGCCTACGTGGCCGCTTGTGTGCTTTCTTGGTCGCTAGTTTTATATTCTGGAAGATTTTTTTCTGACAGTGAGCCGCTATGTATATGCGGCAAACTCCTGAATCTGTAAATAAGATACAGTACATTTAGATAAAATATGACAGGCAAGCTAAGTTCATTGGATGACATTAAAAGAGCAGCAGAGAGCAGGACTAATGAGAACAATGTGTAAGCAGTCAGATAGCACCCCCAGCCACCATGGGGTGTTAGCTCCCTGGTTGGCGCTTTGCTAACGGCAGCAAAGAAAGCTGGCGACACGTGACCTGACACAGTGCCAATCAGGTACAATCAGGTGCACATGAGTATCGATTTATTTTAGCAGCTCAAAAGTGATGCTTATTGTCGCACTTTTAGTAAAATGTTGGGGACGAAGGCCGAATAGCAGGGATGTGTTGTGTTTAAAGCGGAGGTAATCTGAGGCACAGATAGTGGCTGCGATTATTCTTATTATTCTCTCTCCTCTTTCCCTAATCTCCTTTTAGCACCGTCTCTCAGTGTACCTCGAGAGTGCTTTGTGAGCAGAGTTCCCTGCAGTGCCACATTCTCAAAATCATAATGCTGCTGTGGGCATCATCCACTTCTGAGACAATGATCGCTCCGAAGCACTCGACTTGATTTTTCCATCATCCTTTTATTTTTATTCTCTTTTGGTTTGTTTACTTTAACTGTAGTATGCGGTATTTTAAATGCACTGGCACTTTTTATTTTCATTTAATATTTTTCTCCTTTAAAGAAACGTTTTTTATAAATGTTAGTTGCATGATTTTATATACCTCCTTTGTTTGTCCTTTAGCATTATTACTATTTTCTACATTTTACTTTTGCCTAATAAAAAGATCTACTAGCATGCAGTTTGGTGTAGTAGCAGTCTAGTGGGCTTACACTCTGTAGAGTGCTCCTGTCATGGCTAATCCAGGTTTGTGCGCAGCCACAGGCTTCAACCACAAGATTTAGGCTTTTAATATTTATTTTTTATTCCCGTTTTGTTGCCCATTTTTTACTACCCCATTTTATTTCTTCAGCTCTTATGACTGGGGTTAAAAATTAAACCTTTTTAAATGCAGATGAGCGTATAGAGAGGCAGTGTAGAACTCTTTCTATTCCTCTTCCATTTTAATTTGATTGCTAAAATATATGTTTTTTACATTTTAAAATTAATTCGGTGAGCATTCAAGTGGGGATGCAATAGGGACAGGTTTTGGGATCAGAAACAAAATTGATTTCTGATCTGTTTCTGTGACATAATTAAAGTAACAGAAAAAACATTAGTAACCATGTTTACATTTTATATTACTTCATTATCTTGCGGGTGGCATGATAGAGCAGTGGGTAGTGCTGTGTGCTCACAGAAAATGTACTTTCATTGGTGTCACTAAAGTGGCCCTTGGTGTGTGAATGTGTGTCCTATGATGAAGAGGCACCCTGTCTAGTGTTGTTCTTGCCCTTGTGCCTAAATTTGCTGGGAGGGCACTGGCTGGCCCGTGACCCCCATATGAATAAAGCATAAGATAATGAATGAATGATGTTAGTTGTGTTATATTAATACAATAGCTGTTAAGAATAACCATAAAATTATTTTATTATTAATATTCCTATAATTAAAAAGCTTTATAAAGAGGCAGTGTGATAGGTGACTCACCGTGGTCGTTTTGACCCGGCCACCAGGCTGTGTGCAAGTCCAGCCTGATCTGTTTACCAAAAGATCACAGCCTTCATCGTCCAGACATGGCATCATATCACACCACTGCTTGGTCTTCACGATACGGGCTGTGGACCAAGACGAGAGGAAGGTTATTAACCAGAGGCACTGCAAAATATTGGCACAAAAATCTATAAAACTCTGCAAAACATATTTTATAGCATACATTTAATTTTTAAATATGTTGGGTGTCCCTCCCTTTAGAAAGGGGGAGAGCGAGAGAGACAGACAGAGAGAGAAAAAGGAAAAGACACAGAGAGAGATTAGCCAGAGTCTATTCAGTCTATACGGTATATCACCAGTCGGTGATTAGTGAAAAATTGCTTAGCAAAATTAACTAAACATTTCTCTCAGTGCTTCGCATGCACTCACTAAAACACCTAATAGCAAAGTAGTGATTTTCCTGAATTCCCAAAGTATATTTCCTATAGAATATACGATCTGTCACAAAATAGTCAAGTAGTGGTTACTTTTTTACGTAGAATTATTACTTAATGAAAAGATCAGGGTAGGCAGCGCTTATTATGTTGGGGGTAGAGGAGTGGAAATTGCCTACCTCTGCCCACTGTCACCAGGGACCTGTTATTAACTATGCTGTTGTGAACCCTAAAGACACTAAAAAGATACAAACACACACGAACATAATCTAGTGAGCTTTGTCTAAAAAGAAATGGTTTCCCAAAATCAACATAAACATCTACAATAAGCAAGGTTTGGCAGTTGGAACACACATCTAGTAAACGTTCTGTAATCATCTGACACGACTTGGCTCTGAGCTATCCCACTTCTTGTCCCATGGAACAAACCCCTAAATGTCATGCAGAAAAAACAATGACAACAGAGACAGAGGCAGAACAGAGGCACATATATGACATGCGTCTAGAATTTTACCCGGTTTGAACATTCATACAGTATACACTGAACAATCACTAGATTGGAACAGCTGGTTAACAAAAGGTTTTATTAATTACAGCACAGCAATGGAGGGGGACAGACTACACAAGATGAAGAATATCCTCTATATTTCAGTTGCCCCATGTCCATTGAACAGGCCATTGCAAAAGGGCAAGCAGACTAATCAATTGCCTAAAGCCCTGAGCTCTGCTGGGGCCCCAGACAACAACTGTTTATGAACTGAATGCATTGACAGACTGTGTAAGCGCCCCATTAAAATTTGCAATGGTCATTGCAGGAAAGTACAATACCACTTATCAGAATCCCCCTCAAAAGGATTGTTGAGAGACAGCAGACTATAGATAAAAATCATTGTTCATCACATCACGCACCAATTTGGTTCTGTGAGTGTGCAATGTTGATCTGTGAGTGTCACTCAAATGCAACAAGCGTGCAAAAAAAACAAAATGTGAGCACAGAAACATGGACTGCATTTAAAATGCAGCAGACCACCGTGCCGTCCACTGTATATACAGTATACACAGTTTTTAAGAAAAAAAATTAAGAAAGGAAAATTAATATTAATATAACACTAAGTGTTTAATCTCATTACAGACTGACTTGATTATTTTATGTTTTTTTCTGGTGACCTTCATTCCATTTTTTAATAAAAATCCATTCCTGAATTTCCAGCCTGAAACACAAAAAAGTGGGACGGGGCAATTTTGAGCTAATATTGAATAAATAATGATTTCAATAACTAATTTCAACAATTGATTGTACTCATGAGTGGGGGAAAAAGCAACACCCAAGGAAAGGTTGACTTTAGTATTGTCTCACTACTTAGAACTAAGGACAAAAAATGATTAATATTGTGGCATCGGGCGAGCTTGAATAGGGAGTGGACGGAGTTGGCACACCCATTATGCAGTGTGATGGACTGAACGCGGTGTTTTATGGTTTTTTTTACATGCATTTAGTGTGTGTTATGAGTTAGTTAATTAGTTAAGTGTTTGTGTGAATGTTTACAAGTAGTTAGTTACTGTGTTAGTTTATGTGATTAACGTGAATGTGTAGCTTAGGGGATTTAACAGGGTTAAGGGTCTATGCGTGTGTTCAGTATGAGTGAATGTGTGTTATTGATAGCTCCATTTAGGAAATGCTGTTACGTGACAATATAAATTGTTAAAGTTTGTTTTGTTTTGTGCACAGTTGCTTGTAGAATAGTGCTAATGAATAGCACAGTTTCCTTAGGCTTAGAAAGGGCAAATACTGTTAAAATCCTGCACCATTACAACATTTTCAAATTCGTCATAACTTTGCTTTTATATCACAAATATTCCCTACGTATATTTACTCATGGTTTGTTTTGACTCCCCAAAAGCTTAACAGATAGAGAAAACTTGCAATCATCGTACTTCTGGTAATCTTTAACCAGCCTGAATCTTTGACCTAATTTCCTGTGATAACTTTTGAACCGACAGGTTTCAGAATTGAGAAAATAATATAAATCACGCTCTGAAATTGGAGGTGAGAGCAAGGATTCGACTTATGATAGATATTTCATGCTCGCAGATCAAAATTGAACGTCCACATAAAAGACAGTGATCTCCACATCAGCTAGCCAGGAAAATTTCATGAGGCAGCCAGAAACAAAAGAGAAAGGAAAAAAAGAAAAAACACAACAGCACCAGCGGTACATGATAATTAACCACTTACTTAGCACTTACGTGTCTTGTACAAATTGTGTAATTTAGCAGCAGGTAGGATAGAAACAAAATACAGGGGTTGGACAAATGAAACTGAAACACCTGGTTTTAGACCACAATAATTTATTAGTATGGTGTAGGGCTCCTTTTGCTGCCAATACAGCGTCAATTCATCTTGGGAATGACACATACAAGTCTTGCGTAGTGGTCAGA
>JAOUQT010000013.1:3491223-3501430 GCA_025769995.1 Xyliphius kryptos | reverse complement strand
ATAGCAGAAAGCAATAATTATCAGTTATGCTTAAACAGAACACTTAATCGACTTTGACTACAAACAGATAGTTGGTGCCCCAAAGCGTAGTGTCAGTGTGCATTGTGGTATCTTGGGTGTACCAAGAGTAGGAAAGACAATAATAAAATTCCAACTGAAGACCGCACAGTGGCCAGGCAAGTGTGGGGGATCGAAGAGTAGTGATAACCATATTTTACGCCGAGTTTTATATCCAGGTGAACTGATTCATTTTTGTAGTGCAGAATCTCGGCAGACACAGATTAAAAAAGCTATAGTATACTGAATATTGCATATTCCATATGGCATTGTTTTTCTTCATGAACATAGTGAACACTTTTGTCTGAGACATACACTTGCCAACTGAGTTTATAACTTCTCCAGAAATAGCCAGTTTACTCATTAACTTTTGCTATATAATTTATGAACAACATATCTGTGAAATAGAACGTGACCAAAGAACCCTGGGTAATTCCGAAATCAGGCAAAATCTGTTATGTGTAAAAATAATGTTACTGTTCTTATAAAAGTAGAAAAGTTAAAGGTTATAATTTAATCTAGAGACAAAAGGAGTGACGAGATTTTCACTGTATTATTATTAATTATTGTCTCACAGTTAGATTAACATTTATCGGAAATGAATTTTGTAGATTAAGTATGGTTCAACTATTTTTAATTAAATCCTATTCATGCATACTTTAACTTATGTATATGATTAATACATTAATCTTCAGTTACTGCTCCATAACAGACAGGATCACAGCTGATGCAAAGAACTGTAGTCATGAGGAAGGAATACATCCTGGGTGGGAAGTTAGAACACACTTTCACGCCCAAACTTACCACAAGTACCAGTTTACAGTTGCCATTACACTACTGGCCTGTATTTTGGATGTGAAAAGGGACATGAAAACATGGGAAATTCCACACTAACAGTGAGAAGTGTATAAGGGTCATGATTGGGGATTATGGTGATGTAGATAACTATCCAGTTTGGCAAGCTTAAACATTCTGATGCATGCTACAGTTCCTCATGTACTGTTGTTCTCTTCTCTCTGGTGTTGAAAGATGGCAGAGCCAGCTGTAGATGATGTTCTAAAGACAGAGAACAGACAAAAGCATTCTCATGGGCCCCTGTGGTCTTGACCCAGTTAAGATGTACCATGACTGATGACCGTCGCAGAGACCTCCAGACAGGCTTTCTTGAGACAATAAATGAACAGTACACAGCATACTCTTTCAAGTTCTCCTTCACTGATTTCTGATGTGTCAACCTTGCTCCTGGATTTCTTCTCCCTGAACCTATGCCTTCTTTCAGTAGGTCATTTGTGTTTAGCAGTGGACAAAGGAGACAAAAGTGGCAAATGTAAATATTGGAATAAAATAATCTATCATGACTCATTTGCCTTTGCTGATCAAATCCTTTACCGGTGATATTAGTGGGTGATATCGGGCATTAGCATCATGACACATTAGAGCATCTTGACTAACTCTTTTCAACCATAGAAGGGCCACACAAACACCATCAAGTGCTAATAATGTTAATTGGATAGGCTTGGCACCCAATAATGGCATTTTATAATTATCTATGGCACCAAATAATCTGTTGGGCTTAGTGTTAAGCAAGCCGTCTAATATCTACTGATAACCATCTGATCTGGAGTTTTAACCTGACATTTACAAGAATCAGCTTAAATCAATAGTAAAGGTTACTGCAGCCATGCTTAGAGAGCCATGGCTGGTTGACGACAAATTAAAAGCGTCCTGGCTCGCTCAAAACTCTTCTGCCTCACTGATCCAACATGCTCACAGGTCACATGGAAGCAGTTCACTCTTTGATAATGATAATCAGCCTGGGTTAGATTAACACTGATCCAAAAAAACATGTGGGCCACAGCCATCCACTTTTCCAACCAAAATAAGCCAATCAATCGCTGCTCAACCACAGCCATTCCTGGATATAGTAAGGTATATTTCTCTCTCATGGTTTCTGCTTCCCAGGTACTCAAGAGTGTGAATATTTAAATGCATGTAAGAGAGTGAAATAAGCTCCAGTGGCACTCTGTTTAAGAAGTGTTCCTATCAGAGGTAAAGGGTAGGTGGATTAATGACATCCTGTCCACACTGTCCCTCTGCAAATTTAAAGGCATCTCAACTTTTTGCACAACACTGGCTCCACAGGTCACCTAACTTCCTGTTTGTAATTTTTATTACTCACTCTCTATTTTTATACTCATTTGGCCTCCCCACTTTCTCCAACTGTCTCCTATTTTTTTATATCACAAAAATAAATTTAGCTGCAGGATCGCAAAGCCCTGATGCAGCTTGTCAAATACTCAGCAGCTCAAAGTCAAAAGGCCAAAGTACTCTCTCCAATAAAAAACGAAAACTAAAATAGTCACACACATACAATTTAATATATCTCCAACAAGTGGGGGTTTGTCCTTTCAGAGAACACTGTTTTGTTCTGCAACACTACGCAACATAAGACTTAATGATTGATGCTAAAACCTTTTATAGATTATTCTGCACTGACCTTGACATAGTTCTACAATATCCTAATGAAAAGAAGGCCATAAAATGGCTTTATTTACCTAAGCATTAACCTTGCACCTCATATAATTACTGCTTATCAGGGTATTTACACTTCTACACAGGTTTTACACAATTTAAATGTACTTTTAGGTGATAGTAATTATTTTGCAATTGTTTTGGCAATACCCTAGATCTAACGTACTCTGAAATCTAGTATACATGGATCAGCTTTAAAATTCCGAGTTAATGACTAAGGATTATTGTTAAATCGCTCTGGATAAGAACGTTTGCTAGATGACATGCAGGTAAATAAGATCCAGGAATAACGCCTTGTATTGAACTCACTAGTGATTGCATGGCCTTTGACCCAGTCATACAAGCTTTCTACTCGATGTGGATTTTCTATAAATCCACACCAAAATGGAAATTATATTTCAGCAGAAATGCAACTATTGCATTTCAAATAGCATTTGTCGCTACAGTGTTCAATGCTGTTCTGCAGGAATTATGTTAAGTGAGAGACTGACTGGGCTTGCTGACTTACAAACAGTACTGCTGCTGGTCATAGAACTAATAAAAAACCTAAATTCAGTATCTCAGAAAATTAAAATAGTGAGAAAAGGTTCAATATTGAAGACTGGTGTAACACTAATTAGCTAATTAACTCAAAACACCTGCAACATCCATTAAATGGTCCCGCAATCTGGTTCTGTAGGCTTCACAATCATAGGGAAGACTGTTGACTTGACAGTTGTCCAAAAGATAACAAATGACACCTTGCACAAGCATGGCAAGACACAAAAGGTAATTAATAAAGAGACTGGCTGTTCACAGAGCTCTGCGTCCATGAAAGTGAAACACTTTGCCACTATGTTCGCACACAGAGGAATTGGTCCTCTGCATTTAACCCATCTGTGCAGTGAAAAACACACAAACATACTGGTGAAGTGAGCACACGTGCCCGGAGCAGTGAGCAGCCAGCACAGCGCCCGGGGAGCAGTTGGGGGTTAGGTGTCTTGTCCAAGGGCACTTCAGCCATGACTTGTCGGTACTTGGAATCGAACCAGGGACCTTCCGGTCACAAGGCTAGTTCCTTAACCACATGCCTATGACTGCCCCCATGAACATCAATACAGGGTGAAGGGAAGGAAAAGACGTAGTATAAAGAAATGTAAAAGCAATAAGGATAACAGCACCCTGAAGAGGATTGTGAAACAAAACATTTAAAAATGTGGGGGAGTTTCACAAGATCCACCGTGCACAGACATATGCAAGACAGGTTTCAGCTGTCGAATTTCTTTGTGTCAAGCCACTCTTGAACAAAAGACAATGTCAAAAGCATCTAAAGACAAAATAGGCTGGACTACTTCTGAGTGGTCCAAAGTTAAGTTCTCTGACAAAAGTAAGTCTGGAGGAAGAAGGAAGAGGCACAGAATCCATGTCACGTAAGGTCTAGTTTAAAGTTTCCACAGTCAGTGATGGCTTGGGGAGCTGTGCCATCTACTGGTGTTGGTCCACTGTGTTTTCTGAGATCCAAGGTCAATGCAGCTGTCTACCAGGAAGTTTTAGCACACCTCATGCTTTCTGCTGCTGACCAACATTTGGGAGATGCTAATTTCATTTTCCAACAGGATTTGGTGAATGCACACAGTGCCAAAGCTACCAGTATCTGGTTTAAGGTCCATGTATCCCTGTTCTTAATTTACCAGCAAACTCACCTGACCTTAACACTATAGAAAATCTATGAGGTATTGTGAAAAGGAAGATGCGGCATGCCAAACCCAACAATGCAGTACAGCTGAAGGCCACTATCGGAATAACCTTGGCTCTCATAACACGTGAGCAGTGCCCCAGACTGATCGACTTCATGCCACGCCACATTGCTGCAGTAATTCGGGCAAAAGGAGCCTTAATTAAGTATTGAGTGCTGTATATGATGAAACTTTTCATGTTCTTATTTTCAGTTGCCCAGCATTTCTAATAACCCTTTTTTTTTGTATTGGTCTAAAGTAATATTCTAATTTTTTGAGATACTGAAATGTGTGTTATAATCATCAAATCAAAAGAAATAAACACTTGAAATATATCAGTCTGTGTGTAACGAATGTGTATAATATACAATTTTAACTTTTTGAATGGAATTATGGAAATAAATCAAATTTATGATATTCTAATTTTATGACCAGCACCTGTTTATACCACACATAGAAGCCTCAATAGCTCAGCTGTTAGAGTACGTGCTGCTGAAAAAGCCAGGAGTGTTAGGAGAAGGGGTTCGACTACCCAGGGCTGTAACAAAGAACAAGAGATTGGGATGCTCAACCAGCTTATCCTTCTCATCAAACACATATAATATGTGCAGCCAACCATTGCAAAGTGATGAGTGCATATGACATAAGATAGTATTAAGGAACGTCTTAGGTACCCATTGTTAAAAACATTTATCTTTATAAATTAGTCAGTACAGAATGATTTTAGATTTCCAAACATTAATTTTCCACAAAAACCAAGTCTGTACTGCAACGTATTACCTAACCTTTTTTGATATTTCATATGACTCTAGAGCCTATGGCTCATGTACCACACGTACGTAGCTCAGCTGAAAAATGCAGGGCATGTTAGTATTATAACAGGGTTTGTGAGGAGTGATTTTTTAGCTTGATTTCTCTCATATGATTTAACGAGTAAGGGCTGTGACATCTTGTGTTAGATACAAAACAAATCCCCTTTCTGCTATTCTAACTTCAATTAAATTCCACGCATGTGCATCCAATACCCATCTCTGTACTTCTGTAGCCTAACATGATCATTAATATTAATGATAGATATAAATTCCTCCCTTGACCGGCGATGTTTATTGCTTTGCAGCTAAAGCCCTTCTTTCTGTTACTCTTTCTCTTAGTAGCAGAAAAACATCTGAGTTGTTTATTTTAAGGTTTGAGACATATTTAGGCTAAAGAGTAGCATGATTACCGAACATGGTTACAGTGAATATGTACAGTTTTCCCAGGAGACACTGTATAATACAATAAACCATAAACGTACATCCATTCCTAATTTAAAAGACTTTCCTGTTATGACTCAACACCTCAGCAAGACCTTTCCTGCTCCCGTGATTTGCAATTGTATTCACCCAGTCATAAGAAAGAATCTTCAGCTCTGTGAAATGTATATTTATAACTCCCAGATCCTGAGTGATAGATGAAGGTTAAGTGTCCTGGCAAAGGGCTCCTATAAAGAGCAAAGGCTGGCATTTAAGAGAACAGGAGTGCTCTAACGTCCTTCGTCCTCTCTACGCTCCTCCTGCATAATCACCTTCATCTTTCACTCAGAATTATAGAAGGTCCCTCTGATTGGTCGCACCCAGCTGACACTGACTGAGTGTATGATTAACTTAGCAAGAGGAGCACAGAGTTTGTTATTATAATGGTTGCCACTTCAAGCCTCTCTAACTTAATGAGAGGAGCAGCAGCATGCCTGCAATATTAATCCATACCTGATTTATGGATCCCTCACCTTCCTGAACCGTCATTTGTATTCATTTGCCTATGATTTTTTTTATCTGCATTCATTCCTTTTTGTCATCACAGTGTTATGCTTTTTTTTGCCTAACAATGCAATACGGAGTAACGCATCAATAGTAAGACTCGCCTGTATAACAATAGGTAAGTCTGTTACATTATATAATGAATTTCTTGAAATAATAAGTTCAAATTTGTGCTGTCATACAATAAAATTACAATTTCAAAATTAATCTGATTGATTATAGGCACTGTAATTAATTCATCTAAATAAAATTGCATACATATATTTTTGGTGTAGAAATATAAAATTACGTCACAGTCACAGGTAAATTTGCTTAATTTGCATTTGAAACATAGTCAATAAACAGACAACATTAAAGCCCTGTAAAAGTACCCTAGCGGGTCACAAATATGTTTCTGCTCAAGCTGGCAGACTCCATGAGAGTGGTATGAAAGCCTGACATCCACATCTGGACAAATGATAAATGTGCTTACAGCTCACCACCATACAAAATACCAAGATTGGCAGATTCAGCATTAATGACCTGTGTTCTTCATGGATGGGAGCAGGTTTACACTGAACACATGTGACAGACGTGACAGACGTGACAGTCTGGAGACGCCATAGAGAACGATCTGCTGCCTGCAACATGCTCCAGCATGACCGGTTTGGCAGTAATGGTGTGGGAAGTACTTTCTTTGGAGGGTCACACAGCCCTCCCTGAGCTAACCAGAGGTACCCTGATTGCCATTAAATACTATATGAGATCCTCAGACTCAGCATATGAGACCATATGCTGGCCAGCCAGTTCCCCAGGTCTGAATCCAATTGAGAACCTCTTGTACATCATGTCTCAGTCCATCCACAAACTCCACATTGCACCACAGATTGTCCAGGAGTTGACTGATGCTTTAAGACAGATGTGGAAAGATCCCTCACCTCAGCCATTGTAGGGATGTCATACAGACACATGGAGACCACACACACTACTGAGTCTCATTTTTAGTTATAATAGATAGATTTACTGATCATTATTTAGATTTACATTGATCACTTTTGTTATTTTGTTCTTAATGCATTCCACTATCTAATGAATAAAGAACTGAAATATTTAATTCATTAATATCTAGGACGTGTTATTTTACTGTTACCTTTATATTTTGAGTGTATCTAGACAGAACGAATAACCACTGAAGACTGTTTGGTAACTTGACGGATCAGAGGATTGTTCAGGTGAGTGGAAACCCACATTTGACTAGCTAATTATGTATGTATTTTATCGTTGCAGTCACGATAAAATATCTACACAGAAGCCTAGCACATGCATCTGTTCCCTTGTTCTTTTAATAAGGGACGTAAAAGAATCAGCATGGCCCTGTTATTTTTATATCCAGCAATAGGCAATTAAGATTCACAAAACAACATTGCACTGTAACAGCAGATGGTGGCAGTGTCCCTTTCTGATCTGCTCTAAATGCATTAAAACCGAGAGGCATGGAGAATGAAATGTTTCTTATCACAGTCTTGCACATGTATAAGCATGCTGACTATAAAGTATGCTACATAACCAGTTTAATCCTTGATTATGAATTTATGTGCACAGGAATTTTTCATCCATCACATTGGCTGCATTTAAAGGGGCTCAGATTGCTACATTCATCCCAATGGTACAGAATACATGGAAATTAAAAGTGACTGGAACAATAAGTGTGTAGATCTGTACTTCAGGGTCAGAAATGTGCAAAGGGCAGTTCTTTGAATGTCAGATGAAATACATTTCACAGTACAGGTGTATAAATGTATAGTTGCCTGGAAGATAGGCTGAAAGAGCCTCAGTCAATTGGACCCAAGATAATTGCATCTTTGTCTTGGGTTACAATCAGAGAAGTTCCTTGTCATAAATAACACCTGAGCCCAAGCTTTGACCTGCACTTTATATCAAGATGATTACATATGGCTGTCCAGGAACAGAAAGCCTCCTGCAAAAAGCTGTCATTTTATCTGTTCAACCACAGAATGCAGGTAAAACTTACCACTGTTAATGTACCAGGTGTTATTCTATTTCCCTGTAAAAATCGGACATGTTTTTTTTAATTAACCATTGTGCACTCTACATTCTGAACACTCTTTATCCTAAGGTTCAAAAATGATAATTTCTGAACTTTAAAAATAAGGTAACGTCATTTAATTTTAAATTTCCAATATATTTAGCATGAAGAAACCATTTGTTACTATTTACAAATATTCTCAAACCTTGGAATATCTGTTTCTTTTTCTTTGTAACTGTGCACAAATTTGATGCAATCAATTTACATCATTCATCACAATTGACTACTTCATTACAACCACTTTGCCATAGTTCATTTCTTGACATTTACTATTATAGTTATTTGTTTTTGTCATAAGTTTTTATTTGTCTGTGAATTTCAGTTTCTCGCACATGCACAATAAATATTTTAAAAGGCAGTGTTTCATTTACTGAACTCACCTTAGAATTCATCACATTCGAGTTGAAAAAAGGTAATTTAGGGTGCTTTCTCTACAGGAAAAAACAGGTATTAAAGTAAAAGTGTTCTATTTGCCACACGATGCTTGCACACAGTGGAATTGGTCCTCTGCATCTTTGCAGTGAAAAACACACACACATGCACTCATATACACACATGTGAAGTGTGCACATGTACCCAGAGCAGTGAGCAGCCTTCACAGCGCCAGGGAAGCAATCAGGGATTGGGCGCCCAAAGTTGCAAGGCCGGTTTCTTGACCGCAAGCCTACGACTGTCCCGGATATGGAATTTTTCCCATTGGGGTAAACATAAAAGATTTTCATTAGACTTTTTTTACTTCATTCTTCTATCAAGCTATTGTACATTGTTGGGTTTGCATTTAACTGCACTAGACTGCGTTCAGGAATGCAGTTCAGAAACCAAATCCGAAGAATACAGTTAATTAAAAATAGTTTACAAATTACCTGAACTGTTTATGTTTGCAATAAAGAAATAACACTGTAGTGTAGGGAAACCATCTGCAACAAAGATTACAATAATTTCCTTTATGCATGTCCATTATAATAAATTCCATCGGCCACGGTACTTTAAGCCATCCTGTACCCTTTTGTGAGGTAACTATGCTGTTAGTGAGCCTTTTAACAAGCCAAAGATAAGGAGATGTTTGAGAACCCTGTCATAAAGCCCACTACAAGTTCAGAGGCCTAACCACATACATTTTATGACCCAAACACAGATAAGAATAAAAACAAAGAGCAGCAGAACAAAGGGTTGATGACGGCCCAGGCCATTGTATTGACACAGGTGGCCTTCTCATCAGAAGAATACACAAACCAGTCACAGACTTATTACACCAAACAGTTGTACAGATCATAGATTTAATCTCTCGTGTTTTTTCTTCCTTTTTTATTTTAATATAACTATAAAAGCTTTAACGTCACATGAAACACAAATTTGTTTGTGACATTATTGAGGGTACATATTTCTTTTACTAACCTATTTCATTTATCCAGAAACAAAAGTTAGATGTACAATCATTGAAATTGGATCAATGTTAAAATACTGTCACTTACACAGTTCCGCGCTGCCCTCATGAGGAAAAAAGTACATATTAACACATCATTCAAATAAAAGAACAGACAGTCAGAGATTGCAGCCATTTTTATGTCAGAGGACAGAAAGAAAGAAAAGTAGGGTCATTGAAACAGCAGAAAAAGAAACAAGTGACCATCTTAGATCACAGTTAACAATAGTTAATTTTAAGGCTAAGTCAAATGTTGGAAGTGTGATAAATACAGCTATTTAATCGTGAGATATTAATGTCTGGCTGGCAACTAAATTGATGTGATTAGCTAGGTTTCTAGGTGTAAGAATTCAGAAGTATGAGAGATTGGCGGTTCAGCTAGATACGGATTTGTCCCCGAGTATCAGGACCCACGGCAAGTGAGACAGCTGGATCGACCGTTAATGGGATTTCCATGCGCTGAAGTAGCGCAAAAGCATCTAAACTAAAGAGAGTAAGCAGGAGTATAAACAGATAAAGCATAGGACAAAGAGGGAGGTAGCAAAGGCCAAGCAGAAGGCCTATGATGAGTTGTACGAGACGTTAGACAGTAAGGAAG
>JAOUQT010000013.1:3470685-3483375 GCA_025769995.1 Xyliphius kryptos | reverse complement strand
GATTGCCCACTGCTGTCTGCGCTTTCGCTGATCCACTAGCTGCTGAATGGGAGGAGTTGTAAACGGGGTACGCCTAATCGCCAGCCGTGTACCTCTCCATGGTGATACCAGCTCAACATCCTCTACCCGGATACACCACGGCAATAACACGCTCCAATCCAATCAATTTCAAGAAACTTGAAAACCATGAGGAAAAAGACAAAATGGAACAAGAAACTTGTAGCATAGGTATAGTATAACTATTTCTTAAGTTCTACATTTAATGATAATGCCGTGCACCGGACCGAACAAAAACTCAACTTAAATAACCTGGATAATTAGTACTCTCAATTGCAACCAGCTGTTAAACCAACCAGTTTATAAATTCATGTGACTGCTTCATAACATCTGTAAATATAAGCAGTCACATCCATAACATCCGTAAATATGGGGCAGTCGTAGGATTGTGGTTAAGGAACCAGCCTTGCGACTGGAAGGTCCCTGGTTCAATTCCTAGTAACGGCAAGTCACGGCTGAAGGCTGAAGGCACCTAACCCTCAGTTGCTCCCTGGGCGCTGTGCAGGGCTGCTCACCGCTCCGGGCAAGTGTGCTCACTTTACCAGTGTGTGTATATGTGTGTTTCACTGTGTAGCAACTTTCTTTTGAAGCAATGCTTGCACACCACCTTGTACTTCACTCATTACTGATGCACCATCATAACGTTGACTATGTTGTCAGCATTGTAACCAGCCTCAGAAAGATGTCTCAATATTTCAGTGGATATACAGTATACTTGACATCTAGTTTGTGCAACCCAATTACATGTACCTCTGGCACAGAGTTGCGTACAAACCAAATCATTATTTACAAATTCTCAACATTAGACATTTCCCTAGTTCTGTTTAATTTAATGAAAAATCATTCAGAGTCAGCATTTGTATATATATTCCTGACCTCTCCAAAAATCATATTTTCAAGTGTTTCAATTATATTGTTTTGAATATCCTTACATGTGTACTTGGCATTTTTGGGTATACCTTTAGCAATATAAGCTAGCTTTTTTATCTTTCTGTAAGGTATATTCAAAAATAAAAAAAAATGACCAGCAGCAATGTCATCAGTTTCTGCATCCTTGTGGTGTTTTAAGGTTTCTGTTGTTCCATGAAGCCCTAACTCAGTCACACACAGAAACCTAACTACATCACCAGTAATTTTCATATAATGTTGGTTCTTTTCAAGCTGTGTTTTACCTAACAGCATACAGTCAATAGTTGCTCAAGTTACCTCTCTGAATTTGTGCCGAGACCAGGTGGCTGCAGCTTGTATGTGACTGTGGCTGGATGCATGTTTCTGTAACCCCCTACCACGTTCAAATGCCGCTTTCTAATTATTAAAACCACGCAAGGTAAATACAACATCTCTTACATTGCCCATGGCATATATTTCTGACAGAGTCTAGCTATGGTCGGGTGAGGTACCAGGCAGAATTGAATGATCAAATAGAGAACGAATACATGCTTTGGTTAGCTTTCTAATATTGGCTGGTATGGAGCATCAACATTCAAATCGTTAAGGGAGGGAACTGTCTGTTGGAACACTAGCTGAAGCCTCTGTGCTAGTGCTAGCATCCAGAGCATCAGCAGTGCTAGGCTTGCTTATCGGTTTAAAAAACCTATACATTAAACCACAAATGTTAAATCTTACTTTAAATAAAGTAAAGAGATGGAATGTATGTATAAATAAGCTTTCGTTAGTAGTACAGATTATAACGATAAACTGAAAAAACCTTCTTGAGATGAGTAAGGGTGTAAAATAGGTGAAATAGGTAAAAAAGGTAAAAAGGGTGTTGAGCAGTAGGGGCGATTGATGGGGGCAGTAGCTGTCACTGACTGGTGAAAAGCTATTCTCTCTCAGAAGCAGAGAATAGTTCTCCACCAATCAGTGAGATCTTTGTAGGTGTCTGGCACAAATTTTCTAGTTTTTTTTTTCTTACTTTATGAAAATACCTTTGATGTAATCAAATAAACAGCCAAAGAAAAATAGAAACTGAAGCAGTACTGGTATATTCTGTGCTATTTTATTTTAACATTGGTTAAAAAATAATCGTAAAATTGTTATTTGGTGGGCAAGAAGCATGTTTGGTGGGCTGAGCCCACTCCTGCCCATAGCTAACTGCGGCCCAGAAACAGCCCAAACTAATGCTGTTGCAGAAATACTGGCAAAACATGTTCGGGCAGCTCCAGGCAACTGTTTGCTAAGAGTCATTCGAGTCTTTCCAATTACTCATAGCTGTAAATGTGTTATGTAACCACCAGCTGGGGCATTGTATCATATATAGGGTTAACAATGTTCTTCTATTCAAATAGTGCAACAAAAGAGCTAGGCAGTTCATGTTTTTTGTTACAGACTGATTTTCTGTTTAGGAAAAAAAATCTAACTCTAATATAAATGTCTGTAGAGGGTGGACACTGTGAAATCACTGAAATGTTTCTTTTGCAGGTTCTTCACATTTTGACATTTGTGCATACATTTTATTTTAATAGACCCCGAAAATGGGTCCCACAGAAAACAGTTAATATTGTGCACTTTAAACTGCTACAAATAGCATAGCAGAGTTGTTTCTTTCTTCCAAAAGTATCAAGAGCAATTTAGAAAGTCTTCCAAAAGTCAAAAGCAATTTAATAACAGCACTGTCAGTAGACTGAAATTTTAGATGAATGTCACAATTGCCAAAAGGGATAAAGCTTTTAAAGTTTATAATTTATGCCAAATGCTTAGCACTTCTAATGTAGCCCTTTTAAAAAAAGCGCTTGTTTACAAGGCTTAAGAAAAACTTTAAATATGCAAAACATTTCCATGCAAACAGTGATATTTTGAGGGCTCTTCAACATGGACTGATTTTCAAATATTTTTAGTTTGATTTTCAAAAATATCACCATAATGCTGACCAGAAAGTTACTAAAGAGAAAGGAATGGATGTCACATGGCTTTATGAATCAGCCCCATTTATATCCAGCTGCAAAGCCACATTACCACACAGTCAGTAACTTTCAGACCTGCACTCTTAGCTCTATGCAAGCTCCACTATGCATATGCAAAGTTGTATGCCATTTGGATTGAACAAAAGCCAGAAAACACAGTGGTTACAGTTAGGATTTTTTTTATCAAACCACAGCAAATATGCATCATAGATGCATCTGGCAAGCAAAGTCCATACGCACAGTCCAAACTTTTTCCAGAGATGAGTCTGATTTTATAGTGTAACCCTGAAAGTGTGTCATTGCAGCTCTGCAATATAAAGAACTGTAGGGTAACCATCTGAGACAAAGATTCCAATAATTTTTATGCATGTCTATTTTAACAAACTCCATCTGCCATGGAATCCTAATCCTTCTTTTTGACCCCCTTTGTTGAAGCCATGCGGAAACTGAGCCACAAGCCAAATATCAGAATATGCCTAAAGACCCTGCCATAAAATATATGACCTCAAACCAGGAACCAGAGACACCCTGGGGTCTTATCTCGTTAAAGTGGCCCAGGAAATTGTTTGTAGAACAATGGGTTGGAGATTTCCCAAGCTCTTGTATTTATATACATACCCGAGTTTGCTCAGAATGTTACCAAGACACACCGTCTGAGCAAAATCTTAATATTTTTAAAATGAGTCTGTTTAATATTCATATTTAGACAAAGCATTTAATCTCTATTATGTTTCTTTACCTTGTCATTACTTTAATAATTAAACTGAATAACGCTTTGACATATATAAGAAACAACTGACTAATTATTGAGGGTAAACCTAAACATATTATTATTTGATTTCTTATATATGTAGATATACACTACATTGCCAAAAGTAGTGATTGGATGATGGTACCTCAAGGAGTGTATTGACACACTTGACAAACTGTGTCAGCACTGTATTGACATTGTTTTAGTCACTCAATAGTGACCCCTGCAGTAGTTATAAAATTATTGCAGGTAACAAAATAAAGGTTTGCCAGGTCAGAGTAATGAAAAACAGAGGCACTGGGGGTGCTAACGTTTTTTTTTCATGAAAAAAAATGGGACAACTGGCAACCCTAAAACTTATTTAATCGCCATCCAATAACATTACATTACTTAAAATATGATTTCATCATTTTATAATTTTACTTGCTTAATTTGTTTGCTTAGTAAACTTGTATGATTTTTTTAAAAGCAATAGACGCACCAATGCACTCTTATGCACTTGGCACAGTGCTGATGCACCAGTGTTGTTTGTCCCATAACAAGGGGGCAGCGGGGTCAGCGGATGCTGATGCGCATAGTGCGAAAAGGTCACCAACTTTCTGCAAAGTCAATCACTACAAACCTCCAAATTTTGTGGCCTTCAGATTAACTCAAGAATAGTAGAGAGCTTCAAAGAATGGGTTTCTGTGGTCGAGCAGCTGCATCCAAGCCATCCAAGCGCTTCTCCATCTGATAAGTTTCGCCGGCATGAATGTAAAATCCTCCTACTCATTTGGATGTGTCAGAGGACCAGCATAGTTGGTCTCCGTTTTTGGTTTAGAGTTCATTATCTGTTACCTGTTCCTCCAAATAATGTATTTATATTCTTTTCCATTGCTAAGAAAGATAAAATATGTTCTTTATACTCACCTGAAAGCTGTATCTGAGGATACTCTGTGGGAGTCTATAAAAGTCTCTGTGGTCCCCACTAAACACTTTCCTGCACTGGCCCCCGAAGCTGAGCGTGTTAATAACACCTGCTTTGAGCGTGCCTGTTAGCACATCAAACCTGCAATATGCAGCAGTAAATAAATAGCATTAAAAGACATTTAAATTTAACACATTCAGCACATTTCATCTAATCACAAGCCAATGTATCTTCTAATGCAATCATTTGTTATTTTGTGTGGACAGTAAATATGCTGCAAAAAGATGAGAAGATGATAAAAGAACAGTAAATATCACATAAAGAAGTCAAAGAGCACATGTCTGAGGCTTTTCATTTTAGTACTTTTTAGTGAAACAACTTTTTGAAATGCATTATAAAAATTACATTTATTATTAATATTATTTATATTATTATTATTATTATTGTAAGAGTTCAGCCACCAGAGAGGTGCTCCCTGACTATCACTCTGCCAGAAGTCAGCAGAAGTGTTTGACGGCGTATCACTATGGCGATATCACACTAATCATAGGTAATCATCTACACCTGAGTTTGGCTATATTTAAACAGACCTCAAGCCAGACCATTACACTCTATTGATCCTGTTAGGGAAACAGGTACTCCAAAGCCGAATAGCGGTTTTAGGAGGTAAGCTTCGGATGAGGTAATGTGAGGAAGGGACAGTTTATCTTGTTCTGAAAATCCTTAGGTGCAAATTATATGCTATTAAAAATCTCCTGTCAAGTCGTATTTTTTTCTTTACCTATTTTCTTCGCTCTGCCTCGCATGGCCTTAAACCTGTTTACGGTCACCTCATCGAAAATTTACACAGCTAGGGTCTCTCCACAATCTTAATCTTAATCTTGATATTATATCATAATATGTCTTGATATAATCTTGATATTCTATTCATAATAGAACATAGACAACATATTAAATGTCGAAAGTGAGACATTTTGAAATGTTATGCCGAATATTGACTCATTTGAAATGTCATGACAACGCATGCAACACATCTCAAAGAAGTTGGGACAGGGCAATAAGAGGATGTAAAAGTTAAAGGTACAAAAAAGGAACAGCTGGAGGACTAATCGGCAATCGGTTATTAACATGACAGCCGCTCTCAGAAGTAAAAATGGAAAGACGATTACCAGTCCTCCTAATTCTGCACCAACATAGTGAAGCAATATCAGAAAGGAGTTCAACAGTTTATAATTGCAAAGAGTTTAAACATATCATCATCTACAATGTATAACTTCATCAAAATATTCAGAGAATATGAAAGAATCTGTGTGCATAAGGGTCAAGGCTGGAAAACCATACTGGGTGCCCATGGTCTTCGGGCCCTTAGACAGCACTGCATCACATACAGGCATACTTCTGTATTGGGAATCTCTATTTTTAGAGAACATTATCTATGAACAAAATCCACGGAGCCATCCACCGTTGCCAGCTAAAACTGAGGAAGCCGTATCTAAACAAGATCCAAAAGCGCAGATGTCTTCTCTGGGCCAAGGGTAATTTAAAATGGACTGTGGAAAAGTGGAAAACTGTTCTGATTGATGTGATAGTTCTGTGGAATAAAAATTTGAAGCCTGAATCTCTGATGGTATGGTGTTGCATTACTGCGTGTTGCATGGGCAGCTTACACATCTGGAAGGACACCATCAGTGCTGAAAGATATATCCAGGTTCTAGAGCAACATATGCTCCAATCCAGAGGACATCTTTTTAGGGAAGACCTTGCATTTTCCAACATAACAATGCCAAACCACATACTGAATCAATTACAGTATCATAGCTGTGTATAAGAATTGTCCGGGTACTGGACTAGCCAGATCTTTTGCCCATAGAAAACATTTAGCACATCATAAAGATGAAGATATGACAAAAAAGACCTAATACAGTTGAGCAGCTACATCCTACATCAGACAAGATTGTGTTAACATTCCTATCCCTCAACTTGAGCAACTTGACTCCTCTGTCCCCAAACGTTTACAGACTGTTGTAAATAAAAAAGGGGATGTCTCATAGTGGTAAACATGGCCTTGTTACAACTTTTTGGAGATATGTTGTTGTCACGAAATTTAAAATCACCTCTTTAAATTATACATTTTCTAAGTTTAAACATTATATATGTTATCTATGTTCTATTCTGAAAAAATGTGAAATTTTGAAATTCCACCTCATTGCATTCCGTTTTTATTTACAATTTGTACTTTGTCCCAGATTTTTTGGAATCAGGTTTGTATTTATTAAGTATAAATAATTTATTTTTGCTCAGTGTGAGCCTTTCTCCTCCCTGATGATGTGATCTCTGATCTGTTGTCAGCGAGGCAGATCACCCTATTTTTTTGCTGGTTGCAAAACTACTTGTGTTGCATTCAGTTGCACATTTCTTCTTTATTTTTCTCTTCTTCCTATTGCATGTGTTTTATAACGTACTTTCTCCCTTTTGTTTAAAGTGTTTATATAAAGTTACCTTATTATCTCCTTTTTAAGGTATTCGGGTGGCCATGATGGTCCTATTAGCTCATTCAGTTAGCACACTATCTCTGTCTTACTTTCAGTTTTATGACAGCACGGGTTTAAATCCATTATATTGTTTATTGAACCTGATAGTTATTTTTAGTAATTTAGGTTCTTCTGTCATTTTTAGTTTTATTTTTTAAGTAAAGCTGTTCCCCAGTCTACGCAACTGGGTCCTTCTTCCAGCCCTGTAACAATTATAGATATGTTTACAGCTCAGATTGAAAATTTTAATTTTTTATCAGCATCATACCCTTTTCCAGTGAGATCAGAATTAGGCGGAGTCTTTTGCAAGTTACACACATTAGTACTGGGCTGTGTACAGTGCTGCTCATCTAAACCGTCCTCCTGGCAGTCATTATCACCATTACACACGAGAGTAGAGCTGATACACTGACCTACTCACACACCACACACAGACACACACATAAATACTTTGGCTTTTTTCTTTTACTGTGGTTCTCTGATTACTTGGTAGGCAACTTGTAAAGGATGAATGTGCCATACAATATATTATGTATAAGCCCACTCTAATTTGTAATTCTTTTTATTCTTTATTGCATTGTTTGTTAAAATTCTGGTCTGATTAGTACTCAAAGTTCAAAACTGGAGATATACCATAAAGCTTTATGTAATAGAATTTCTCTTTTATTTATTTTATTTATTTATTGTTCAACATCATCCTCGGCTCCAGTGGCAATTCTAATGACTGGAACGTGGTCATAATCATACACAAGTCTCATATCATATGCAAAGTCACATGTCAATATACAAGTTAATGACAATTTAGCATTTCCAATTTATCTAGCATGCATGTCTTTGGACTGTGGGAGAAAACCCACGTGAACACAGGGAGAACATGCAAACTCCACACAAGAATTCCCATGTTGCCCCATCCGGGGATCAAACCCGGGTCCTCTTGCTGTGAGGCCACAGCACTATCCACTGCGCCACTGTGCTGCCCTACATTCTCTTTTAAAGTATAGTTGTAAATAAAGGCTTTAGAAATAGTTTGATTGTATAAAATATATATAAATAAATATATATATAAATAAATTGTAATTAAATTATATTAAATATGTGGATAAATATTTTCTATTTGGAGCAAGTCATCTCATGTCATACATCATCATCACTGAGCTATCCGAACTCATGTCAGCTTTAAGGGCAATTTAGAGACACCATTTTATCTACTGAATGTTTTTGCATTGTTGGAGGAAACCGAAGGAAATTCCCACGGACAAGTGGAGAACATGCAAACTGCAACGCAAGACAGTTTGAATTAAAGAAAGCTGAGACATCCATGCAGCTAACCATTGCAAAGTGATGCCAGCATATTCTTTTGTGACACTTATGATTAAATTATTGGGTTTTTTTTACCATACAAGGAAATATGGGTAAATTTTAGCCAAATATTCAGTGATTTTGCAAGGTGACATACCTGAAGTGCAGAGGAACCGGTTTCCACATCCTGCTTCCAGGGGACAGCTTTTAGTAGGCACGCAGGGTTGTCTTTGAACAGCCTCCCCTGTGCAAACACTCCCACCGAACTGAGGAAAAAATTGTATCGAGCGAGTTCTGACCTAAGAAAAGAAAAATAACAAGAAGTATAAATGTTTCACAGGTTAAATGTTTTTTTTATTTGCACTTGTTTTATCTACCTGTGAGTTGGTGCACCCATCACACTCCGACCAGCCTCCATAAGCACCCCATATGCAGTTTACTGGCTGCTCACTTCTGTCAGACCAAAGTCAAAAATATTTGAGCCACTGTGTGATCATTTTTACTCACTAACCTCCAATCAGCTTTGAATGTGATTCAATGCCAAACACATTCTTGTATGCCTCCTCATACAGATCATTTTATACCAAACATAGAAAAGAATAGACTGATTTAATTAAAAGAGCTGCTTTAAACACAGTCAATATGCTCTTTGTTGACTTCTTCATAAATGACACATGACAGACAAGAGAGTGGGATGCTCAGTCATACTATTTATTCCTATCCCACACCTCACATCCATGCAACCATCACAAACAGTAATGGCACATAACATGATGTAATAATAATTGATACTTTTTATTCATCCCTGTAGGGAAATTCTTCTCTATATTTAACCTATCTACATTTACATTTACATTTGTAGTATTTAGCAGACGCCCTTGTCCAGAGAGACTTACAAAAGTTCTTTAAGACAATATCAGTAAACACAATCTGAATAGACAGGAATCCAAACAAGCATATCCTCAAGAAACTGTTGTTTTTTTTTTTCTTGGGGTGGGGGGGTCTCTAAGTGGGTCTTTAAACAGCGTTTAAAGATAGCTACTCACTCTGCTGTTCTAACATTAAGGGGAAGTTAATTCCACTATTTAGGAGCGAGAATGGAGAAGAACATATTTTTCTCGTTCCCTGAGACCGGAGTCCGTGAGGTGCAGTGCGGGTTTGTGATAAGTGGAGAGTGCAGGACCATTCTTGGCTTTGTAAGCGAGGATCAGTGTTTGAAATCTAATGCAGGCAACTACAGGCAGCCAGTGGAGAGTGCGGAGTAGTGGTGTAGTGTGTGTGAACTTGTATTGAACATTGACTACAAGTCTTGCAGCCAAGTTCTGGATCAAGGGATGGATAGCACTCAGAGGTAGCCCCGCTAAGAGTGAGTTGCAGTAGTCCAGTCTCGAGATGACCAGGGACTGAACTGAAGAAATTGACCAATCCTTCTTATATTGCAGAGAATGAATCGGCATGACCGAGAGACATTGGCAGCGTGGGAGGAAAAGGACAATTGGTTGTCAATAGTCACTCCTAGGTCCTGTTGAGGACATGCGTTTCATGAAAAGAGTAGCACTTCCATCTTGTCAGGATTCAACTTCAATTTATAAACAATGTGTAAACTTAGCAAACATTGACACCCAGAGCAGTGTTCTTTCAACTTCTAAGGTGCATGGGGAGCAATAGAGGGTTATTCACTTTGCACAATGGCACTTCAGGTAAGAAACATTGTTTACATTTATAGAGAACAATTTGTCATACAGATCAGTATTTCAGAATCAATATTTCTGTTTGAGACACTGAACCAATTGAGATGCAATGCTAAACTAGTGTGTAATATGTTAGCCTTCATAGCAGCAACAGTGCAAAACTAAGGAGACTAATTATAGACATCAGAAATAAATTCTGATATCTAGTGAATAATTTTTTTATTGAACAAGCTTATCATTAAAATATGTGATATAGCTAATGTGTTAAGAGAGTCCAAGTGTGTTTGCTTTTCACAGATGTATCTACCTTATATGTGACAAGGATGTGAGCAGTATTAACAAGCAGGATTCAGTGGCGATTTCCAGATGTTTCTGAAAACACATACAGACATCAGTGATGTCTTTATTTTTTACAAATATCAGCCATTACAACATGAGCAAATACTTATATTAGGGATTTTACTGAAGTTGCAACAATGTATCAATTGGAATTTAATTAATCTCAAATTACATAGAATTATTTTTGTAATCTTCTATGAAATGGAAAGCAATATAAACATAAACATCAAATCATACTGTATATAATTTCTGTCACTGTTGTAAATGTAACTATTTAAAACCAAATAACTTTGAACTAAGCAAAACAACTAACATTTCCTGTTTTTTTGCAAGCTGGGGCATTTTATTCTCCATAGGGTCAAATGGTTGAAAATATGGTTTCCTTTTTACTTTTTATTTGCAGCTAACCAATGTCTTATGCCATGTTTGATTTTGCTTGCCATGTTTGCCATTTTTGTTGGAACCAAGTGCAACAGCATTCACAAAAAGTTGTAATAAAAACAAAGTATGATTAAGGTTGCGGCTAATTTATTGCTAACAGAGACTGTAAATGCACTCTTTAAAATGTATTTGCATTGGTGTTAGTTTGGGGTGTGTGTGTGTTTGTCTCATTCTTATTAGGCCATCAATAAGACATTATGGTTTAATTATTCGTTCAACATTAATAGTGTCAGTAAAGAGCTAGTCTAGAGTTCAGGATATAGGGAATGTGCAAATCAATAATGTTAACTATTTACATTAACTATTAACATTTTTTCATTTGGAAATGTGTCAAACTTGCAAAAAACTTTATAAGTTGTTTATTTTTTTTAACTTTTTAATTAACAAAAAGCAGCTCACCAGAATTTAATATAGAGAATTTAGATCAAGATTTAAACATTTTAAAAAGTGATATAAAAAAGGTTTGTCACAGCATACAGAAGCATATATAGCATATCTTATTTAAATGACCCTATTAACAGAACAAAGCTCTGTATGCTGCATGTTAGTTATAGTCATCGCCTTTCATAAAGCATAGTCTGGCATCTTACTTGGTAACTGCAAAGTCTACACTCCTCAGCAATAAAGACTTTCTTGGGTTATAATTCTCTTTGACTATTTAAAAAAACCATAAACATAAAACATATCTCCTTAAAGAAATATCATAAATTACTGTTAAATACTGTTAAATAGTTTTAATAGTTTTAAAACATTTAATATGACACTGATTTGAACTAATGTCAGGTCTGCTGTTGTAACGGTTCAGTGCTTACCTTCATGCTAGAAGTCTGAGGGACTGTGTTATCTGGATAAACAGTCAGAGCTGATAAAATAGCTCATGCCCAGAGATTACTCAAGCCTGTGATTTTCTGCACTTACTCAATCTGAAGGCAATTTTTCTGCACATTTTAGTTTTGTTATTCTCACAATGTGACCTATAATTTTTAAGATATAATTTCCTGAGGATGAACTAGTGCATTAACTGGTGCTGCATGACGAATCTAAAAGAAATTGTGTTTTTCCCTCTAAACCAGTTGGAACAGGCAGATGAGTGAGCTGCGGAGACTTGCGCAATAACTGTTTTCGTTGGATGAAAAATCCCAAAATGATAATGGGGTCAGAAGTCTAAATGTACCAAGCTGCCTATTTAATTCTACAAAGTCCAGAAAGAAAAGAAAAATCACTTTAAATAATTGTAAAAATCTGTATGAGTAAAAAAAAGATTATTTTTGAATTTCAGGTGGGTTTCTGTATACATTAAATGTAAGGGTCAATGTTTAGGTCTGATGTCTCAAGTGAACCACTAATAATTGAAGAAAACAAACAAAAACAGAATATTGTGGCTTTTAATATCATGCTAATAAATGTGGTCATTTTCCTGCATGCCTCATACTAATGAATTTTGAACAACAGCCTGGAATAGTCTCCTGTTGGTGATATTTCTTTTAGTATTTCTGGGGCGAAATGTCCTGGCATGGCTTGCTATATTGTATTCTAAAAGCATAATAACTCTGGACAAGCAAAGACTGCCACATGTTCATACTTATACTCATTCTTCAGGAGATTAAAAAATCAAAAACAATCCACACATGGTCAGAACCAAGAATAACTAATACAAATCATTTGTTCATTGCAAGGTCTACTACACTCACTGGCCACTTTATTAATTACATCTGTTCAATTGCTTGTTAACACAAATATCTAATCAGCCAATCACAAATGAATTTAGGCT
>JAOUQT010000013.1:3389086-3408870 GCA_025769995.1 Xyliphius kryptos | reverse complement strand
AGCATTCAATTTACCTTCATGTTTTTGGAATGTGGGAGGAAACCGGAGAACCCGGAAGAAACCCACGCAGACACGGGTAGAACATGGAAACCCCACCCAGGTTGGGATTCAAACCGGGAATCCCCATCGCTGAGAGGAGCTCACTCACTCACTCACTCACTCAAACACATAAACACACTATTCAGGGCAATCTAGATCATTCAATATTCCTGGAATCCATGTTTTTGGACTGTGGGAGGAAACCGGAGAACCCATAGAAAACCCACATGAACACAGGAAGGACATGGAAACTTCATCCAGATCGGGATTCAAACCAAGAACCCCTAGCGCTGAGAGGCGAACATGCTAACCACTAAGCCACCGTGCCACCCTTCAAGAGCCACCACTGAACCAACCCACATCCAAATACTGCTTTTATAAACACGTACCCGAAAACATAACAGGTTTTCATTTCTAGGTATTAAGTACTCTTTGGCTCATTTTACTCTCTGTGTGATTCTTGATTGTTTTTTTTCCCTGATTTAAGCAAGATATCATCCCTTCATTTCTTAAGCTGCTTATCCCAATTAGGCTCACAGAGGGTGCTGGAGCCCTAGTGTTCAATGTGCAATAAGGCAGGAAAAGACCCCGAACAGGTTGCCAGTCGACTGCAGAGCAGCCAAACAAATGAATTCAAAATGTCTTGTCTATAGAGGTTATTCAGTAGGAACAATTCAAGTCACCGTGCAGGTTTTTGGACTGCGGTAAGAAACCCATCCAGATGCCGGACGGAGAACATGCAAAATCCACACAGCAAGGACGACAACTACCTGATCAGAATTCAATCCAGGACCATTTTTGCTGTGGGGTGTCATTATAACTACTGGGCTAACCGTAAAACAAAAAACACTCAAACCCATGTAGAGAGAATTACTTTTTCTGCAACATGAGCCAAATGTTCGACCTGTTTTTATTTTTTTGTGGTATTTTCAGCTAAATCAGTGTTTTGAAAACAATATATAAGAAAAATAGCTTTTGTTATCCATCAGAGACGGTACAGATTGCTTTCCAGCTATTTTTTTTAACAGGGTTAAATCCATTTTAATTTAAAAAGTCTAACATTCTCTGCGTGGACACTGTGGTCATAGACCTTACACTGGACTGGGGTTAAAACACAAAAACCCTCTACAGGCCAAAGTCATCTCGACTTTTTGAGGCGTCTGAGGTCCTTCAGCATCTACTGTACAGGACAAAGCTCAGGATCCTATACGAGTCTGTGGTGGCGAGTGCTATCCTTTATGCTGTTGCATACCAGGGAGTGGTAGCTCAGTGGTTCGGGTGTTGGACTAGCAATCAGAAGGTTGGGGGTTCAAATCCCAGGTCCACTAAAGTTACCAATGTGGGTCCTTGAGCAAGAACTCTAAACCCTCATTGTTCCAGGGTCCTGTATCAACCCTGTGTTCTGACCTCAACCAAGTTGTGATACTTGTAAGTCACTTTGGATAAAAGTAAATGCATGCTGGGACATCAGGCTACAGATGCCAACAAACTGATCCGTAGTGATGTGGAGTTCTGTGAATTCCGTGTTACAGCTGTACTAACCTGTCTGAGAGTTTACCACCGTCTCTGATCAAAGAGTTTTTAAAGATTACATGAGTTGGGAACACGGACTATTACATGGTCTGTAAAAGAAGCTTTCAGCTGGTTGGCTAGCAGTTAATGAGCTTAAAATGTGTCGCCAGCTCTTCCTCCATGGCACTCCGATTACAACGATTACTGGTTGGAAGCTGGATTGGGTGATGGCACTGCAGTCCTGCTGGTTGGACGCTCCTAGTTTTTCCAATTGTTAAATACGGACACCTGATCTCTAAACAATCTGGACACCTGTGTCCTACACTGTGATGCTGCCGGCCGCGACAAATCCCCCATTGAGCCTTGGTCCTCTTATGGTTTCTTTCTAAAAACATCATTTTTTTCTTGCCACTGCTTCGGTGTGCTCTTTGGGGGTTCAGGCTAATAACTCTGTAAAGCTGCTCTGTGACAACACACTGTTGTAAAAAGCACTATTTTACATACATTATGTGGATTTATTACTTTGTTATAACTAATAAATTACTTTAATTTTATTAATCCCTAGAGGATATTTTGATTTTGATTATTTAAACCTTAAGGGTCTAAGTACTGACCTCAGGGGAACTTTTTATGGTGCATTATACAGGTTTCAAGTAGAACATTTTAATTCTTTATGTGGAGACTGTATGGAGAATTCACTCAGATAGGCACATTTTGAATTAACTGGTGTTGTGCACACACATACATGCTCTCTCTCACACCCAAACTCACATACAACCACACTCACACTCTTAAACTTTGTTTACATTTGCATTCAATGAATTCCCTAGAATTCATTGAAGATGAAGATAAAGGTGTAGATCTCATTACTAGATCTCAGGTTTGGCTGTGTTGGGTTGGGTTGGGTTGGTGATCTGGGATCAGTCTTCTCCCCCTACTCATTATTAGTAGCGGGCGTGGCGCTGAAATGATGCTATTCTGGGGAGCCCTCTCGACTTAGTGGAGTCTGCAGTATCTGCCCCTTTTAGTTCTGCTGCCCTAGTCAGTTCTGCCGGAGTCCCATGCTGCACTGTGTGTCAATCATACTTTATTAATTACAGAATTTAAGCTGCTTTATTAGCTCTGTGTTTCTTGTCTTTTTTACTGAGGTGTCCCAGTCTCCTTGTCTATGGCACTGCGGATGCGACGATTATGGAAAAGAACATGGACGTCTGTTGGACTGACAGCGTTGCAGTCCTGGAGGATGGACTCATAATTTATATAATGTTACTATTGTATATAATGGACACATGGACTGATCTCTACACAATCTGTACATGGCTGTCCTACACTGAGATGCTGCCCGGCCGCTCAAGGAGGATGAGTCCCCCACTGAGCCTTGGTCCTCCCAAGGTTTCTTCATAAAAATATAACATCATAACAAGGAGTTTTTTCTTGCCACTGTCGCTTCGGTTTGCTCTTTGAGGGGTTAGGCTTAGAACTCTGTAAAGCTGCTTCGTGACATCACACTGATGTCAAAAGAGCTGTATAAATACATTACTTGAACACACACACAGTCCCTCTCTCTCTCTCACACACACACACACACGCACACACACACACAGTGACCTTACCGCAGTAGAAGATCAACAGGCTCGCGAGCAGCAGCGCAGACCAAAAGCTCGCGCTCATCCTTGGCCACGCGAACGCGTCTTTGCGCGCGGTCCGTCTGCGCGCCGTCCCCATCCAACAGAACCCCGACGCGACTGTTCACCCAGACTGCACCGCGACGAGCCGCCGGTGATCTACTGGTAGCAGGCTCCTGAGGGGCGTCCGTGCCCCTGTCCCCGGGCTGAAACGCACATGGCGGAGCTGATGTCCTCACCGCGGACAGAACCGAACCTTCAGCTGAACAGAAAGTCTCACAAGTATTGTGTGCGGCAGACGCTGCTCTGCTGGGGAATCCGCCTGAAGAAACCCGATTCCAAACTAGTTACCCCTCAAACCAGCTGCAGAACAGCCGGAGGCAGATGTCGCCTTAATGAGAGCGCGCAAAAGTGAAATCAGGTGTGGCGCAGATTTCCCGAGCCGGAGGAACAGAGGTGATCACAAATAAATGGCGCTTTAAGATTTCCTTCTCCTTCTGAGAGGAGAAATAAGGACAAGAAAGACTAAAATCCAGGTACCGCGTACAGGCAGAGCGAACAGGACCGCAGAGGCGATGGAAACGAGGCTGAGGCTCCAAAAAGAGCAAAGTGGCTGAGAGAAAGAGAGAAAGTCCGACTGAGCGAGAGAGTCAAGCGTGTGTGTGAGAGAGAGAGAGAGAGACAGAGAAAAAGAGAGCGAGAGAGAGAGTTAACGCAGGAATGCAGCAGCTCATATGTGCACTAAATCTGAACCACATAGGCAACTTTAAAATAACTTTCTCTTCATGAATTAAAATGATGAGGATTTAATGTTTAAATAAGATCATATTTTGGTCAAAGTCCTTCTCACATTTACACTGAAATTTTGAGACTTAATTGTGCGAGATATAAATTAGTAGAAAAGGAAATCTGCGTTATTTGACATTTCTAAAACAGAAACACATGAAGCACCGACTTTATAAGGTACAATCTATAGGGATCTTTATAATTAGCACAAAGTTCGAAACCCTTTTGTTTTTTCTAAGATTTTTACTCGTCGTCTTATTTTAATTTATATTATTATTGTTCATGAGTAAAACGAGTTGGTTTGCCAAGAATGTAAGTCTTGCTGACACCAAACTTGGAAGGTAGGTGTCGTTAATGTGGGGAGAGAAATAAGAAATAAATAAGAAATTAAAAAAAAAAAAAAAATCACACCGATTGGCCAAAAATTGGCTTTATTGCGCGACAAAAGACATTTAAGCTTTTAATTCAACGTTACCATTATCTTTCAGACTCCAAGACCTCAAACAAAGAACTTTGAAATTTAGACCCATAACGACCACTGTTTTTGATAATTAGCAAAATTCGAAAAATGTCCCTTTGCGAACTTATTCTAGGTTTTCCAGTCAAACCCCATGTGCGTGTTCTGTAACAATTGTTAAAAAAAAAAAAAAAAAAAAAGCGGGACTTTTGCTTTCCATCAGACAGCTACATACAAATTAATCCAGATGTCAAAATTCTCATAGATAATTTATATAAAAAAATATATATAAATATAACTTAAAAACGCTTCATTTAAACATTCTAAAACTTCACACAAACATCCAGCATCAGTCCCTGATGAGGTTGATTAATTTTGTTGCTACATTTATTATATTTTAAATATATACTTTTGTTATAAATTGACTTTTTAAATAAAAAGATACGTTGAATTAAGAAGAGAAACGTAGGATACATACATGGAAAAAAAACTAGAGCTGCACTAAAACTGAGGCAGAGCCAACGCTTCCCCTCACCTATCACCACACGATGCAGCATTTCAGTACCTCAGTTGGTGGACAGCTCCGAGGCCATTTCAGCTGCTGGACAGCTCCAAGGAAACGGCCACGATGTTCAGATTTAACAGCTTCCATCACATTTAGATCACTTAGCAGACTTTTTTATTCAGGGTAAAAAAAATAAACACTAAAAAATGATTACAGTTTAAGAAACCTACAGATTAGAGCTTTTATCATCATGACAACCAGGTTGAGCTGAAGCTTCAATCGGAAACGTGTTAGACAGAGCATTAACACAATCACTGAGCCATCACTGCCTGCTACAGATTATAATTTTGGCTCTTCCAGCCAAGTAATTAAAAATTGCTGTACTTCCCCACACCCCCAACCTTGTACGTTTGCGTTAAACACTACTCTTTTATTGTGTAAAGAAACAAAAAAAAAAAAAAGATCAGAATTTAAACCATGAAAACAAATTAGGCACCCTGTTCTTATTTGAGCTTCAGCATGACTGTATAAAATTTTGGAAATGTAATTCTAATTCTGTCTCCAAATAAATCTTGTATCATCCTTAAAAACTTAACCAACATATCAAAACAGCATTTCACACCCTTAGAAATCATTTAAGGACACACCACAAAAATATTGCTTTTAGGTTTGATCATGGTTCAATGTAAAATGGTGTAAAGAGGAATTATTTTGACTGCATACCAATTATGTTATAGACCTCTTTGCACAACAGCATACAAAACTTACTAAATTTATGTTTAACGTTAGTACGACTTTTACGCCTGCTCCGTGTGCGGTCCAAATACAGGATACTTTATTTAAACTCAGCAAACCATCAAACAAACACATAGTGAAGGTTGTGGGTTTAAATCTTAGACTTAAACAATCAAACTACCAAGTACCCTTATTACTCCAAGCGTGCTGTACCAGCACGGTGTTCTGACCCCAATCAAGTTGGGATACTTGTATGTCGTTTTGGATAAAAGCGTCTGCTAAACGACTAAATGTAAATGTAGGTAGGGCATAAAAACTAAACTGGCGACCTCAGACTGAATAAGCTGAGATATAAATGAGAACTCAACAGACACATAACCAATAAACCAAACAAACAGCAAAATTAACTAAAACAAGGGAACTGAGGAGCAGGTTGAATAACTAACCGAGGTCTGGGAACACATGAAGAAACACACCAAAAACAAATCAGAGTCCCAGGTGAGGCGCTAACAGCACCTCTGGCAATGACATATCTAAAACCAAATTGTTATAGCATAAGAGTGTCTCATCAAGTGCTGTGGTTATGGAGTCGTGGACGGCTAAGTGCCTCCGAAGGATTTCTGTCTCACTTACTTCAAACCAACAGGGCAATTGTTACTCTGTCTGACCATGAAACCTAAATAAAAATGATTGCACAGTGTTTGATGTAAAACACGTCCAACTAATCAGAGCTTAAGACAATGATGATAATTGGATACTGTTGATTTGACTTATGCATGCTGGTGCTTTTGAGGTACTGGGATTAATAGATTTTTGGATTTTGATAAGCTGAGTATGGTAACAGTGGAAATATTTTGGTCCTTGTGTCTAATAAAGTCCCTGGGGGAGCATGAGTCTGTATATAAAGCTCAGCATAGTGTCACAGTAAATCAAGTTGTTTAATATAGACCTAATGATCTCCAGACTTGTCTGGGTTCTTGGAGATGCAATAAAGGACTATTTTTGATTTCTTAACAACTGGTGGCTTTTTGATAATGACTTACAGAATAATTGAACAAGTCTTTCGTAGACATTTTATTGGTTTAGTTGGTAATGTAATATTTAGTAAAAACGATAATTGCAGGTCAGAATTAAAAGTTTTGTCATTCAGTGATTCATCATTGTCAACATTGTCATCCCTGTATTATCCAGCTGGTTACATGTAACCGGCATTTTGAGCTTTAGGTTTTTAGTTGTTTAACTCTATACTGCATTACTATATGCACAAGGATTTTACTCCTGAAAAAAGACCTGCCAAAGGACAGGGTACTCAACGGTCCTGGAGCAAACCCAAAGCTGCAAAATATAAAGCTTTTAAAGGTCTTAACAACAAATCATTGGTCAGTAAATTAGTCCGAGGCCCTGTGCCAATAATTGCTCGTCACTGCACATTACTGCAGTGGACTGTTGGAGAGAAAAGAGGAAAATGAAGTTACATAGTCATGTAGGGGTTGTGAAAATAAAATCCAGAAAAGATTTCAATAATATAAAATATCCAATCCATATGGTTTAATTATCTATTTATCTAGGGATAATGGTGGGGTTCTCCATGTTTATCCAGGGGAGAACGTTTCGGGAGCTGGGCAGATACACCCAGGACAAGGCGGCAATCTATCCATGGCCACACAGCCACACACACACTATATGGGGCAATTTAGAGCATTCAATTTACCTTGAATCCATGTTTTGGAATTGTGGGAGGAAACCGGAAAACCTGATTAAAAACCCACGCAGACAATGGGAAAACATGGAAACTAAACCCAGATCGGGATTCGAACCAGGAATCCCCAGCTCTGAAAGATATACATGCTAACCGCTAAGCCAAATATTTAATTCATATTATATAACTATCTTCAACTTAATTTTCAACTAGGATCATGGCAGGCTTCATTATGCCCATTCAGGGGGGAACATTTTGGGGGCTGGGTACCCAGGATATGGTGCCAATCCATCGCAGGTTACACACTCCCTCAAACTAGTTATTTGTCAAGCATGTCATTCCCCAAGTTTTCATTTTGCTTATTCCTTTATGAGGGTTGTTGTGGGGTTCCCCATACCCATCCAGGAAAGAATGTTTCAGGCACTGGGCAGACACACCCAGGTCAGAGCGCCAATCCATCGCTGGGTACACACTTACTTACACAGCCACACATATACACACTATAATTTAACTATTACCTTGAATCCATGTTTTTGGACTGTGGAAGGAAACCAGAGAACCTGGAGAAAACCACCTCAGACACGTGGAGAACATGGAAACTCCACCCAGATTGGGATTTAAACCAGAGATCCCCAGCGCTGAGAGGCGAATGTGCTAACCACTAAGCCACCGTGCCGCCCCCATTCCCAAAGTTATTTATATAAATTCAAAGCTACGTATTTTAGTATTTCTCCAGGTCAGTACACTCATTATTTTTTTTTTTTTACTAAGAATCACTGACCTACATCAAATAAACATGTTCCTGATGCACTACAGAAGAAACAATTGGGTCAACACAACACACAGTGATCCATTCTTATGCATTTACTGTATACTGTAACACTGCAATAATTAAAATATCATTTTATCTCTGGATTTAAACATTATTTCTGTAACTCAGGATGAATGAATTCATGAATGATCGAATGTGTTCTGAAGATAATACAAACTCAAACAATACCTTGTTTCCCCGCATCAAAGTCCTTGAAATTCCACATGTTCTTTCCAGCCTGACTCTTTTGATGTGTTCGTTTGAAAGCCTCGTGTTGAATTGAGTTGCTGTTCTGTGGTGTGTATACGAGCATGTTCCTGAGTGTTTGTATGGTGTGGCTGAAAGTGTTGTCAGTATAGGGGTGGGTAGCACTCTAGGGTACAGAGACAGTCCTAGGTAATGCTCTACTTAGTGGGGAGCCTCTCTTGATGTGGCGCTTTGTGATCATCTCAGCATTGACCTTTCTCTTCACTCAGCCTTTAATCTTTCCGAGCCGACTACCTTCTCTTGATTGGTGTTGGGATTTGACTTTGAACTCCTCCTGTGGCAACTCCTGTCTCTACACCTTCTGTCTGATTTTTATTTCTCGTATTTATTTGCTTCTGTATTTGGGCTGCATCATTGTCTGCACATCAAGAGGAAAGTGTGAAGGCATATCATGAGGAACACACACACACAGACTTTTCATAGCACTCTACAATCTTACACTTTGCAAATAGGATTGGTGCCCTGTCCTGGGTATATCTGCCCAGTGCCAGAAGCGTTCTCCACAGTATGGAATTGAGTGGTCAAGATAAAAAAAAAAAAATAATTCAAAACCATTTTTACACAAATTTACAGAATCAATGGACTTGATATGAGTGAAGTTAAGATTTCCAGTTTGCCCAGTGACATGTTTCTTGGTTCTTGCTTATTTACTGACCAATATAATATTTATACCAATTAAAGCTGAATTTCTTTTAATACATAAAACATGTACATATAAACAAAATAGATTTACTGTATTTATATCTATATATGTAATTTGAGTGGTTGTTAGGACCAAATTAATAGGTTATTGGATCTAAAGCACTTGTTTTATTTGGGTCAGTCTTATTAATTGTTCAAAAAAATAAAAGGAACACTAAAATAACATCCTAGATCTTAATAAATCAAATTTTTCAGTTGAAAATCTTTATTTAGTAGATATTGGAATGCATTGAGATCAAAACGATCCAAATGCAAATAAAAATGATGATCACATGGAGGTCTGGATTTGGAATCCTACTCAAAATCAAATGACAGGCTGATCCAACTTCAGTGGATCACTCTGTCAAATGAGGCTAGGTAGTGTCCTCCACGTGCCTGTATGACCTCTCTACAACGCCTGGGCATGCTCCTGATGAGGCGGCGGATGTTCTCTCCATGTCTTCTGGTGTACTGGCCTGTCTTCTGGTATCTGCTCCATGCTCTGGACACTGTGCTGACCGACACAGCAAACCTTCCTGCCACAGCTCGCATTATTGTGCCATCCTAAATAAGCTGCACTACCTGAGCAACTTCTGTCGGTTGCAGACACCGCCTCATGCTACCTCTATGGTGAGAGAACTGACAAAATGCAAAAGTGACCAAAATATCCGCCAGAAAGGATGAGAACAGAAAAAAAGGTGTGTGGTCACCACCTACAGAACCACTTATTTATAGGGTTTGTCTTGCTAAGTGCCTCTCATTTCTACCTGTTGTCTGTTCCGTTTGCACAAAAACAAGTGAAATTGATTTACAATCAGTGTTGCTTCCTAATTGGACAGGTTGATTTCAGAGAAGTGTGGTTGACTTGGAGTTACATTGTGTTGTTTAAGTGGTCCCTTCTTTTGAGCAGTGTATGTATGTGTATAGTATTACATAATACAATAAAAAATTTTCTTTGACAGCATTCCATTTTTTGAAAACAGATACATTGCAATTCATGCAAATACAAATAAAGAGAGAGGAAAAGTGAGAGAAGAAATAGGGGGTGAATGAGGAAAAGATGCTGACACTTTTTTTAATCCTTTTTTTTACTAGACTATGAAAACAGAAGGCTACCTGTACCTCCAAAGGTTAGTCATTTATTTTAATTAAATGATTTACAACTAAAACATTTTATTAAATTTTGTATTCATTAAATCACTGTATGTTTTCAGAATCAAGGATCAGCGGTTCCAGACAGAATTCAGACAAACTGTAACAATTTTTCTTCTAAATTTGCAATAAATAGGGAAATTATTAAGTTCCTTTTTTTACCATTGTTTGTTTATTTATAATAGAATAGATTAGAATAGAATAGAATATACAATATGGGTGGCCATGTTCTTCGCGTGTCCACATGTGTTTCTCTAGTTCTCTGGTTTCCCCCGACAGTCCAAAAACATGGATTCAAGGTAAATTAAATTCTGTAAATTTTCCCATGTAGCGTGTGTTGCTTTTCAAGTAAGTGTGTGCCCAGTGGGTGTATTTGCCCAACGCCCAAAACTCTCCCCCCTGGATAGGCATGGGGAACCCCACCACAACCCTAGAGGATTAAGTGATAGTTAATGAATGAATTAATGATATGGTATGGTATGGATTTAAGTTGTTTTAAATTGGCTGCTGTAAACTGCCCCTATATAGTGTGTCTGTGTGACCAGTGATAGATTGGTGCCCCGTCCTTGGTATATGATATGATAGAATCACATTTTATTAACTAGTTCTGTTTTACTGATGAATGTTATTAAATTCTTTATTTTAATATTTATTAGACAATAGACAGCTAGTAAGAAATTTTTTCCAAAAGTTAAATTTGCCACCTGAGTTGCTATTCGAGTGAGGGAAAGAAGGAAAGAAATGGGGGAAGAATGAGAGAAGGATGCTGACTTTTTCTTTTCTTTTTTTTTTTTTTTTTTTACTGTTAATCAGATGAGGACAGAGCACCACCTGTACCTTCAAGGGTAAGTCATTAATTTTATAAAATAATTTATAGTTAGAATCAAAAAATCAAGAATCAAGGATTAGCGTCTTCATAATAAACGTTAGCAATGTCTACATTATGGTGACACAGTGGCACATTGGTTAGCGCTGGTATTATGATTTAATGAACAATAAGGATTACTTAAAACAGACGCCCTTAGAGAGCATTCATAAATTCATTCATTCTTTTATTAATTTATTCTTTCATTAATTTATTCTTTCATTCATTCATAATCATCTGCTTAATCCTCAACTAGGGTCACAGGGGGTTCCCCTTGCCAATCCAGAGAAGAACATTTTGGGCGCTGGGCAGATACACTTATGACAAGGAGCCAATCTATCACTGGGCACACACACACACACAAACACACACAGGCTAAATATTGGGTAATGTAGAGCAGTCAATTTACCTTGAATCCATGTTTTTGGACTGTGGGAGGAAACCTACACAGATACGGGAAGAACATGGAAACTCCACCCAGAACACCAGGAATCCCCAGAACTGAGAGGTGAATGTGCTAATCACTGTGCCACCCCTTTACAGAGCAATACTCTCCTAAACAGTATGTGAATCTTTAAACTCAATTTGCTGTAACCATGGTAATAAAAAAAAAAATGTTACCACCGCACTGTTAAAATAATAATAATAACAATGTTAATTAATTCAGTAGTTTTGTTTTACTGATGGTTTTGGTTTATTTCTTAACTAATTTAGAATTAGGGCCAAAGGTCCAAGAAAAATAAAGACAGACAGTAAGAAATTATTTTCAAAAGTTTATTTTGCTACATCAGTTGCATAAGTGAAATGAGCATTCATTAAATAATCCATAATGCACATGTGTGACGCATGCGCGTTGCGAGCCAGACATGAGGCGCGCAGCGGCGCGCTGGAAGGAGCAGGTTGCCAGACGAGGGTAAATAAGGGATAATTTTAATGAGTGCCGCGGACAACGCAGACACACGAACCAGACGACACGCGAACGCACACATCAAACAAAGACATTCACCGACAGGGCAGAACCGGAAGCGACGAGTATAAATAACAAAAAGGCCCTGTCACCTGACAAAGGAAAACCAATTAAAAGAAAGAGACAGTTAATTAACTAATTAAACGTAAATTAAAGTTAATTAACTAAAACATACAGGTAAGAAGCGCCGAGCTTCTTACAACATGCAGTTGTATTAAATAAGCCATGTAGCACAATAAACCACAAACAGCATAAATGTTTGATCAATATTGCACCATTACAGTACAAAAAGAAAAAAAAATAATTAAGTGATGTAAAAGAAATAGTGTTTATCTGTTTTCAGAATGCAAACATTTACTGTAGTTCCCTTGATGATTAATGTAACGAGGGGTGGTTTAATGAGGACCGGAGACAGGATTTCTCACTCTCAGGTAGGGGCTTTTCACAGACTGTTTTAAACATACATTTAAATTACAGTTAGCTGGTGGATCTGGCAAAAAGTCCCACACCTGTCGATCTATTGAGCTCTCTCCCCTCGGCATGTGATGTTCCAGCTTATAAAGGTTACACACATTCATCAAGCCGCGGCAGGTGCGTCAATTACCTTTGTCCAGTCATAGCATTATTGACAGTAAGTTACAACTCTGATCATTTCACATTCGTATTAATGCATAAAACCTGCAAATGTGGTTATTTTTTTTAATTTAAATCATGTACCATTAATGGAAATACAGATTAAATTAAAAGGCGAGCCAATTACTGATGAGCACTAAGCTTGTATCCTATTGCTTAGCAAGCAATGTTTAATTAAAGAGCAGTTCATTAATAATTTTGTTTTCATTTATGGATTTAACCTAGGTTTTTGTCATAGTATTTTATAACTGTTCTTTTAAACGAAATAAGATATGAGTGCATGAATTATTGTAAATAAATCGTGAGAAAGATGATAATCTTCTCACGATAATCGTGAGAAAGATGTGTTATCGCTGTCTGCCACACAGTGAATTAGGACAGTGAATTATTCTTTTCGTGTTCACTATCTAGTGTCTATTTTATTGGCGAGATCAGATTTTTATAAAGTGATTCAGGCTTCAGAAAGTATTACCATGCCAAGAAACATTTCCTTTCAAAAGCCAAAAAACTTATTCATGCATCTATACCCTGGCAGCTAGTGAGTTGACTGGCACTAGAAAGCATGACCATGTTATATCAGATTTGGATTATGAAATGAAATGCAGCATAATTATGTACAAAGTTCGATATAATCAGCCTGTACAATACTGATATGAGTCCCATATTTCAGCACTTATTACCAGGTGTAGACTATGCTTTAGGCCACCCTCCCCCCAAATCATCACAATTAAAACTAATTAACATAATTTTTAAACAATAATTAAATTAATTCTAGATTTTTCTACTCAATAAAGTTTTATATTTTGCTGATTTTCCACATTTCCACATTTTTAAGCTGTTATCTGCAAAATAACAGCTGAAAGCAAATGAGGAATTCATTCTACACTAATATTTAGATATTGTTCGAAACATTCTCGCATAACTATATTCAAATGTGCTGTGATTTTAGTTGCTTTTCTTTTAACCTACTTTCCAGTTCATTCCATTAAGCGTAATAAGGTTTAAGTCTGGAGAATGTGTAGGTCATTCCATTTTTAATATTTACTGCCTTGTTCTAGTTTTCTGGTTCTTAAATAACCCAAGTCAGACCAAAGGGTACTGTATGTAGCTAAGAAATGCTGAGGTACCCTGTGCAAGTTGCTAATTCAGGTTCTCGCAAAACAATCCGTGACCATCACACTTTCTCATCCCTGTTTAACAGTTGTGTGGAAAAAAAAATCAAATTTTGGTTTATCAGCTAATTTGATTTATCATAATTTCTTTGTTCCCTTATTAAATTTTAAGTGTTTTGACTGTCACTGAATAAAAAAAATTATGTTATACACTGAGTTAATAACATTTATTTTATCTTGAATAGATTATTTGAAAAAAAATGTTTTAGGTTTTAAATTTTTATGAAAATTTGAAAAAACTTACATTTTTTTCTTTCCTCTAGCTATTGGACCATTGAAACATCAGAAGAGAAGATTTAATTTTCCAGATAAAGAAATTTGTATTAAGTGTAAAATAATTTATCATAAGTCATATGTCATGTGAATGTTATTTTACTGCTTTTTTCATCAGTGGTAAGTGTTTTGGGCTGTAATAAATTTAGACCAGGGTTAATAATTAATCTAAATTTTATTTGTTAAGGTTTTACTGTAACTGTAAACTATAAAAGGAACTATGGGACTATGATAGATTTATTACTACAAAGCAAGGGTTTTATTTGTTCTCACAAAAAATAAAATATTCCAGTATAACTTTATGTGCAGTGTTCCACTTTAAGTTGACAAATAAATGGTTATTCCACTTCAAACTAAAATTTGTTAAACTGTTTAAATAATGCACTATTTTTTAAATGACAATGAATGAAAGTATATAGACACATTTATGTGAAATGTAAAGCTTGAAGCAGAAGGTACTAAAATAACCTTTGACCCAATAGGCCACACTGAGATGCATTTTGATATGTCACCAATGAGTTATAACAATGTAACACTGCACACAGAATACAAATTATATATTACAACGATATAACTTCACAGACATTAATTATTTTGAAGTAGGATAAATAAGTTAAATAATTTGGAAACATGCAGTGGTAACATGCAATTGTTTACTGAATTAAAAGTGCTGATTTATCAATGTAATAATCCTCAATTACAGGTCCTGGCTTGGTGCCTCTTTCTAATATGTTATTACACATAACGTTATGAATGTATTGGATTAATAAAACTGAAACATCAGGGTAAAAGCAGCAAGTTACTGTCACACAACGCTGTCATGCCTGTGTTGCGGCGCGCTAGTTGCGCTGAATGGATCCAGGAGGCGGCGGTAAGTGAAAGGTTTTATTAAAAAACACACAGGGAAACCAGAGGAGAACACAACATAGAGCAAAATAGACAACACATAACTAAACCAATGCCGATCTGTCAGCGGAACTGAAACAAGGAGATTATAAAACAAAAGTCCTGATCACATGACAGAAAGGAACCGATGAAACAAACAGAACAGTTAATTAACAAAAATGGGACGGAACCAAGAACACACAAGTTAATTAACTGAAAATAATAAACAAAATGGGTAAGGAGCGCCGAGCGCCGGACCCCTTTTTTTTAAGGTGCCCGACGAAGGAGGACGCAATGGAGGGCAAGACGAGAACAAAAAGAAAACCCCCGGGCGGCGGACGTGGATCACGCGGCGGGCAGCACAGAGTTCTCCCCCCCCTGGGTGGGCGATGCAGTGGGTGACTTGGAAGACACTCTCCGGGCAGGACGGCCGGCCTTCGGCAGACACGCTCCGGGCAGGATAGGGTGCAGTCTGTGGGCAGGACCGCCTCCAGGGTGCAGTCTGTGGGCAGGACCGCCTCCAGGGTGCAGTCTGTGGGCAGGACCACCTCCAGGGTGCAGTCTGTGGGCAGTCTCCAGGTCCGAAGAGCAAGAGGAACTCTCCTGCTCTCTGCACCCCTCGTCCTGCACCTCCTCCTCCTTGGCTCTGTCCTGCATAGACCAGAGAGCAACGGCAAATCCCAAACACAATGCAAGTACCTCAGGCTCCCTTCCCTTGAAGTATCCCCCTCTACCGCAAGGGTCGGGGTCGCGAGCAGGGCCGAGAGGGTCAAGGTCGCGAGCAGGGCCGAGAGGGTTGATGTTGTAAGCAGCGCCGAGTGAGTCGGTGTCGCAAACAGCGAACAAGCATAAAGGACAGTTGGGACAACATGAATGATGGAGAGGGCAGCGCCAAGGGGTAATCCCACACAAACAAGGGACAGACGGTGGACCGCAAACAGAAACACCAGACTTGGACGCAGCACCACAGGTGTGGAACATACAGGGATGGTGTGACGGTGTTGGAGGACCAGGAGACCCAAGTGAAGGAACATTTAGGAAAGGCATCACTCTTTCAGGGACCACATGCTCCACATCACACAGCTCCGGTACAGCATGCACACACACCTCAAGCCACACACACTCACTCACACACACCTTCCTAGCCCCCACCTCTCCCCCAGCATCCGCCCCTACCTTACCCATCTCTGCCTCACTGGCAGCAGAGGAAGATTCCATCCTCCCAGAAAACCTGGAGGGATGGTCTCCTATCCCTGCATCGGTGTCTGCGCCTGGGCTGTAGGTTGGAGTCCCTGTGGACGCTTGATTGCACACCTCGAGGAAACAGAATCTGACCTCACAGAGGTGGCGAAGGAAGAAGAGTGTAAGTGGAAAGAGGGGCAAGTCACAAAATGTCTTGGGCAGGTAAAGGGAGAAACATAACAAAAACAGAGAGGTTTCTCAGAAGAAGGGGAGGCGCTGCGCAGGGGATAGGCATGCCCTTTGGAGCGTGAACAGGAACGGGCCACGAATCAGGAGAATTACGGAGGATGTGGGGCGGCAGAACGTGCTCCGAGAGAAAATATTTAGATGAATCATCCTCGGAGTCCACACATGAGTCGATACTCTCCTCAGAAAACTCCTCCCACCACCACGAGGCAGACATACTAGGTAGAAGAGAAAAAAACACACCAAATAGGAAGAAAATAACAACTGGAAAAATCTATAAGGCGAGGTCAGCGCCACAGTAAGTAGCAAGCGCCACGGCCTGAAAACAAAACAAAAAGAACTAATAGGCGGGGCTAGCGCCGAAGTACATAGCACCAGCGCTCCGGCCTGAAATCACACAGAAAACTAGAAGACAGGGCTGGCACCGAACTAAATAGCGAGAGCGCTCAAGCCGAGATACAAAAAAGAATCACTTACCATGGAGAAAACCGTCCTGGATCCAAATCGCGGGAAATCGGCATTCTGTCACACAACACCGCAGCAGGGGTACGACCGCCCTTGTGACAGTTACCCGGCGCTTAACTACATGATATACAGTCTTACAAAACAGACATCAAAACAGTCTGGACAGGAGAATAACCCAAAGTTCTGATTTACTTTTTATGTTTTTTACCGTTTTTTGTTAAGACATGCTAGTATTTATTAATATGAGAGGTCTTAAGAGGGAAACAACTATTGGGTAAAGCTGTTACCAACCCACATACCCAAATTAAAGAACGTGTTCAAAAAGTACAAATGTTGAAACTCCTGCTTACAATGTGTTGTACTTCATTTAGCACATTCTTTAATCTATAGTCCTCATTTTTAAAGTAACTTCACACTTAAAATTAGATTAATAATTTTAGAGTGGGGTGTCATGAAAGCCCTTGTAGGTGTAACGTAGGTGGTCCACTCCATTTATCATTTAGTGTATATTGCCCTCTTGTGGATGTTATCTTAAAAAATGTAAAGGAAAGTGTAATGATTCAATAAATAAATCAATAGATCATGCGCCTCAACCAACTTTATACTTTTTGTTTAGCTAAAGATTATATAATTGCATGTCATTCCTTTATCACTTATGTCATTTGCAACCTTTTTAGGACTAGGTTTGTAATTATGGTAACATACATTTTGATCCTTTACTAAATAATTAGGCTGTTTATTACAATATTGGATATATTTATTCATTAATTCATTATCTTCCACTTAATCCTTTACGCAGGTTCTCCATGCCCATCCAGGGGATAACATCTCGGGCGCTGGACAGATAAACCCAGGACAGGGTGCCAATCTATCACTGGGCACACACTTACTCACACACACACACACACACACACAGAGAGAGAGAGAGAGAGAGAGACTAGAGGGGCAGTGTAGGGCACAAAATTCATCTTGAATCCATGTTTTTAAACAGTGGGAACAAACTGGAGAACCCAGAGGAACCCACGCGGACACGGCGAGAACATGGAAACTCCACCCATACTGGGATTTCAACTGGGAATCCCTAGCGCTGAACGGCGAAAGTGCTAGCCACTAGATTAGTGGTGCTGGGGATCCAGGTTTGAATCCCAATCAATATCTGGACAGAGTTTCTATTCTTCCTTTGTCTGTGTTGGTTGGCTCCGGGTTCTTTGTTTTCCACCCACAGTCAAAAAGCTTGGGTTCAGGGTGAATTAGATGCTCTTAATTGCCTCTATTTTAATTGCCCCAATCTAAGAAGTACTGTATATAATTAAGCGGAGGATAATGAAAAAAAAATCACCTACACATATTGAATCACATCACCTCACTGAAACTTTTAGAACATCTCATTTAAATTATGCCGCGTTAGTCAAGTTCTTCCACTTTCAAATTTAACCTTAATGAGTTTGTTTTGTGTATAGAGCACCGTTATGTCGGAATGTGAGCGTCTTCACATTGGGCAGACCTGAGAGATTAAGCCAATGCATATGCTTGACAATGACAGAGAGAGCCATAGCACGTCCTGACGATTGAATTGCCTGTCTAGCGTTTCGCAGGACGAGGTTGTTAACCGTAAGGATCTTCTTCCCTAACTCCAGAGAGGGAACATTCTTTTAAAGGTGTTTCCCCATGTCCTCCAACAGGACAAATTAAGCTCTCTCAGCGGAAAACGAGGCCAGATATGAAGCCTTGTGGATGGAAGCTGTAAAGCAGTCCATCTTACTCGGGAGTGTCGGTCTGGAAGACGTCAGAAGACCTCTGTAAGAAGACTTGAGGTGCCTTGCTATGGCGGACTCCACAGCAGGAGGCTCACCTATTCCGTTTATCACCACTCTCGAAAACTCCAGGCCAGAGAGGCCATGTTTCAGGCAGAGTAGCTCTGCCCAATGGCGACGGAAAGACGGAAAAAAAGCTGCGAGGTCGCGCGAAGCAGATGAAGAACTAAAGTAGAACATGCCCACTTGGTTTTATTTACATGCTGGGGAAAGCGGGGCAGTCTACCAGTATTGGTCGCGTGTTTCTGTCTGTCAAGCCAGACTTGGTGCAATTGGATGCTTCCATGGGGTTGGTACCAAATGTCCTTCCCCATAGGTGGATCTTAAAAGGAGAGAAACAAAATGAACTTATATTTAATGGGCTGTATCTTAATCATTCTGTATGTTTAGTGTATGTCATAAGTCAAAAAATCAAAATAAGTGTGGTTGCTTAAATGTCTTTTGTAAAACTGTATTATCAGAACAGTGATTATGAACTCTTTAACAAAGCAAATTATTTAGTATTACTGTAGGCGATCATGTTTTAGTTGTCAAGATATGGAAATTGGGGCAGGTCATTGTGCAGACAGAAACTTACAGGAAGGTGTTGGAGAAGGTCAGGGGTAAAGTAATAAACTATAAAATTAATAAAGTGATCAGAATTCTAATTAAATATTTTTGGTTTTATAGCTTTGATAAGCATGGTGACACAGGATATGGCACGCTCAGCTTATAACAAAATGATCATGGATTTAATTTTGGGGGTAGGGCTGACAATGCGGTTAGTGAGGAGTTTGCATGTCTGCGATTTTTCTTAGAGTAGAGTAAAGCAACCCCTCTCATTAAAGTAACTGGTTAAGTTCGGCATTCGGCGGCAGATGAACAAATATATGCACTCATTATGTCTGCGTAGCCTCAAGTAAAATTAGGGAGAACATGCAAACTCCACACGAATGATGCAGGCTGCCTGGGAATCAAATCCAGTGAATAAACGTTTTGTTCAAACTATTATTCCCACAACAACAACACCAAGT
>JAOUQT010000013.1:3369349-3381537 GCA_025769995.1 Xyliphius kryptos | reverse complement strand
GGTGTGGGGGGGGGTTTATTAAAATCTGGGACATTTGCAATGGAGTACATTTTGCTCGACACACTATTAAAAACTGGGACAGTCCTGGGAAAACCGGGACACCTGGCAACCCTAAGCAATGAGTCTTATTGAAATGTATCTCACCCTTTGCCTTGCCTCACTTGTGTATTATTTGTGTATTATGACTATGCTGGAAATTGAATATTACTGTGCACTCCAAGTTCTCTGAGTTGCCTTTTCATGTTTTAAATGCACAGTTAGTCTCTTTGGGAGAGTTATCTGATTTCCTTGTACGTTTCAGTAATCAATTAATTTTCATATAGTTTCATTTATATAGTGCTTTTTAATGTAACATCGTCACAAAGCAGTGGTTTAAATTGATATACATGTTATAATCTAAATAAGGTTCATTTTTTTTCCCTAATGAGCAATCAGGATGGCAACAGGGGCAAGAGAAAGGAAGAAACCTTGAGAGAAACCACACTTAAAAGGGAATACCATCCTCATTTTGGTGGTAACAGATTAACAAGCTGAAAAAAAGAGTCTGTGACGTAGTCTGTAATATTGACCATTATGGTGGATCAGGCAGATGTAGTAGACAACCACAGTGGTAGTGTGTACTGCAGCAGAAACAGAAATAACAGAGAAATAGTGGTTAGGCATGATTATAGTAAAGGGGTAGTTTAATAGAATGTGTTGGAGTACGAATTACACCAAGTCTAGACAGAATAGCATAAATTAAAATGAGATCCATAAGGAACAGACATGAGGGCTCCTTAAACATAAGGACATCTAAATATCTGTTTACCAAACATTCTAGTGCCCATAACCCTCCAGATCTGCACCTTTACCTAAGACGAACTGAAACTATGAGCAGTATGCTTGATTAAACAAATATTTCTTGAGCCTTGACATTAAAATTGAGAATTTGTCTGAGTCCTAAACATTAATTCAAAGATCTCAATTTGACACCAGCTATAACTTTCATTATTCTAGGAACCTGCAAGCAGCCTGAACTTTTTGAATGCAGTGGGTGAGGTGGATCATAAAATATGAATAGGTCACTTACATATTGTGGAACAAGACCATTTATAGCTTTATAGCTGAACAGTATAAATTTAGTCAATACATAATTTTATTGGAAGCCAACAATCTTTAATTAAGACAGGGGTGATATGATCATACACTATCTTGCCAAAAGTATCCAAATGATCAGAATCAGGTATTCCAATTCCATGGCCACATGTGTATAAAATCAAGTGCCTAGGCATGTACAATTTACAAACGCGTGGAAGAATGGCTTGCTCTCAGCTCAGTGTATTTCAGCGTGGAACTGATATAATGCCACCTGTACAACAAATCCAGTTGTAAAATTTCCCCACTTCTAAATATTTTAGTCAGCAGTATTGTATAAAAATGGAGGTGTTTGGGAATGTCATATAAACTGATGTAGCAGTGTCAGCGGATGCTGATGCGCGTAGTGCGAATGGTTTTCCATGGCCGGGCAGCTAAATATGTATGTCAAGTCAGGGGAGTTAATACTTTTAGCAATATAGTGTATCTGTGGGATGTGCAGGTCAAACAATTACAATCCAGGGAGTTCCCACCTGCTGCATCTACAGCATACCATTAAGAGTCTTGTTAAGTCCATCTCATAAGGGTTAAAATTGGTCTGGTAGAGCAAGGGAGGGCTACATAGCAATAGGCAGGTGATTTTTAACGTCATCAGTGTCTCATCCAGATTCATTTTTATTTGCCAACTTCTCACCAAAGATCACCACAGTAACATGTAGTAAACACGAGACATCTGGTCAAATTGGGTTATAGAGACGTGGAAACTGTAGATTTGGAGCTTTGGTGAGTCGTGATCTGTATATTTTACTGAGGGATAAATTTCTTATTTGTTTAATTCGGTTCAATTCAGTTTAATGAATGTTTTTATATAGCGCTTAGGAATCAGATTCGGAAGGAATTGTTTGGGTGATAACAGGTTAAAGACTCGGTAAATAGTCTGTAAATGTGTGTAGTAGTAGTAGTTTGCAAGTCCACCGGACATTCCTAGCAGACTTGGCTACTCCACACAATGCAAGCCACCACCCTCGGAAGCTAGCCAACAGGGCAGATCAATCAGGATCAGTAGTAATGACTAGTAGAGCAACAATCTCTCAGTAGTAACCTGTCAAGATAGGCAATAAAAGAGAATTAATTGGGTATAATTTTATTTTTTGCAGTTTAAAAGAGTGTACTACAAACTGGAGTTTTGCCATACTCGGTGTGGCAGCATAAATAATAGGGGGATCCACAAGATAGACATGAGGACTCCGAGATAAAACAACCATCTACTCCACTATAAAAAGTTAGTTGGTTCATTATATCTAATCATATCTCGTTATATCTATTTATATAACTACTGTTATATAAACTATTTGTTTTCACTTTATGGTAAATATTCTGAGACAATCTGAAATCTGCAAAACTTTGACACTAAAAGGAGTAGTGTGGACAGCTGACTGATGAGAGCCCATTTAAAATAGGCTATATGCTAGTATGAATGTTCCAGTCCTGAAGTCATGTGGAGAATGAGGTTGAAAGAAGCCTTTGATCAAAGCCTTGCTAATAAATGAAATTAGACCAACTCTAATAAACAGGGATGAAGAATCCCACTGAGAAATTAACCTTGCTGGGTGGAATGAAAGCTGAATGATGAGCTTTGCCCATGATTAAAATGGTAGGATTTCAAGTGTTAAGATGTAGTGTGACTTCAGTGGCTTTACTTTTTTTAGAATTAGAAATATGTCCACACGTTCACTTTTTTTTTTTTCTTCTCATTGTGAGCATCAATCCTATTCTATCGTACACAGTCCAGATACATTACAAAGATGTAATTGATTCTTTCTTCACATTATGTAAAAAGATCAAGGGCACAATGTAATAAACAATGACATGGCACAACAGTTTACTATACAGGACGTATCCCTCTGTCTTATTTAATAAATGACTAATACAGTGGTTACCAACATGGCACCCACAGTCCTATTCTAAATATAGCTCACCATAGTGTCATTTACCAGTGAGTTGCATCAAATTTTTTGTTGCTATACTAATTTGTAATTACGTTTTTAAAAAAAGTTTCGACATGGAGGTAAGCTATTGGGCACAGTAAAGGTGAGCTGAGTTATGCCCAAAAACATGGCACAAACAAAAGAATGTAAACCGATTTTTCACAGTAAATCATTTTTTTTTGTTTTTAATCACTGAAAGATTCCTGCGTGTGTCTCATTTGCGGGTCGACTATGGCGACAGCAAAGGGGCACAATGTTGTCAGACATTTTAGAAAGTGTCACGCAATCTACCAGGCTAACTACCCATCGGGCAGTGCATTAATATTTAATTATTTTCATCTGAAATCTACACATTGGACAACTGAACAACAGTCCAGTTCTGATGTTGTCTCTTGGTCATGAGTGGCTTAATACAAAGAATGGGACTGTTGTAGCCCATATTCGGTATATGTCTGGACAATGATTTTGTGTTATCATTAGCTGTAAGACATAATTATCAACATTAACAGAAATAAACACTTTAAAAAGATCTCTGTGTTTGTAATGAATTTCTATATTATATGCATTTTTCTTTTTGTATTGAATTACTAAAACTACCTGTACCTGTACAACTCTGCAAATTCTTTACTCCTTTCAATATTTTTGCTCATTTCACATACAACATCCTGATTTCTGGAATATTTATGATTACACCAGACAACGCTGAAGTCTCTGGTAAGAACTTTTTAGATCATTGTTGTGGGAACATACCTGTGTATGTATGTGTGTATACATATATACAGTATATGTGTATGTATGTGTGTATGTATACACACATACATACATACACGTGTTAAATTAAGAATGCTTGTTGTACATTCATTTACTCTGCTAGCCATTTAATAATTTACTTAGTTTGAAGAAAACACACAGATCACCAGAGAAATCTCATGACCTTTATTGTTCTTGATATACCACCATACATAATGACACTACCTTTTTCAAACATGTTCAAGCACTGAAGTTTGTCCAGCAATAATGCAGTTCGGAATATGAAGCCAGCATTCCCTGTGTTTCTTGCATCGGGTGGAAGTACATTCCCTTGTCGTTTGCTACGTCATGTCAAAGCAGCAGGTGTTTACTTTCTGCCTCTTTTGTAATGCAATTGAATGTGCCTTCAATTTCTATTGCTCAGAAAGCAGCATGACCTTGCCTTACAGGCAGTACATGGAAGGTGTTGGGGGTATTATTACTGTATTAAAGATGGATGCACTTCTTTGCTACTTTCCTGTTGTGCTACAAGTAATTGTATCACGTTGGCTTCTAGTTTCCCTTATATTGGAAACTGTGAATACCTCTGCATCATTCATGTACTGTATGTGACAATACATAATTTTACTGTCGCTGCCTAATATTTATGCAGCTCATGATGCAAGGTACAATTTTACATTTTTGATATTCTTATCACATATTTACTTTCCCTTGCTTCTACTTTGTGACTGTTATAGTGTATTAATTAAATATACAGGTTATTGATGCTTGATATACACAAATTGTAATACGAAATTTTACTCTTGGAAATGGGGCCGATCTATCTATTGATCTCCCAGTTCCTCTGTGTTCATGGCTGACCTTGACTGGTGGCTTCAGTTGTCATAATCTGAGTGAGACAGACACTGGCTGTCACTGGTGATTGGCTAAAAAGAAATTGCAGCCAATATCTGTTCTTTGTACTTATTACGGTCAGTTACACAAATACTGTTATATTGTGGTCAAGTTACCTGTGACATAAACTAGTCGCCTATTACTAAGGGTCCAGGGTAGTTTCTAGAGCAGGGTACTAATAATATCCACCACTGCTTTCAGATAACCAACGACAGCTGGCTTTTATTTATGTTTATTTTTTTGAACCGAACGTCCAAGTTCATATTGTGACGTGTTGCCGAAAAGACATGGAATGCAACGTGCAGGAAATGCTCTTTTATTAAAAGCAACATACGCGAAAGCAAAAATCCCATACACAGATACTCAAGGTTAAGATATCAGGTATATGTGTAAGAGTCTTTAATGCATTATTATATCTTGTTTGTGTGTTTATAGATGACCCATACAGTACTGGGTGTATCGGTGGATTTTCTTTTTTCCTATTCCCATAGGAAACCATACCAAGCAAGGGTTGTCCTTCTGGACAAATGGTATATCAAGCTGGTGTTACTTGTCTTAAAGTATATGAGGGATATAAGGGGTGAGGGATAAAACATCCTCAGGGAAGAAGCAGTCATCTGAATTATGCTATAAGACTATTTCTTTTTCCTAACAACTTCTAGCTCAATTCAAGTTTCATAAGTGAGGCATCATTTACTCCTTACTGTCATATTTCCTCTTATTTTAAGTGTTTTCTTCCAGTTTGCTTCCAAATGACAAGCTAGTAACTGTCACTATAACTTGACACTTACCAGCCTGGATGGGAGATGTTTCTATGAGACCTGCATCTTTTGCTCACTTCTTCTCCCAGTGCTACCATCATTAGGCAGTTAGACTCACACTGATAGTCAACTGCAATCTTTTGCATGCATGAGCTCACAGACACACACCATGAATGGCCAATCAGCTGGCATTATAGTGAGTACTTTTCTTTGGTGCCACTCAGAATCTCCTTCATTTAATTTACACAATTGTACATGCACGGACATTTGAACTACTCAACTTAAATCATAATAATCACGTTTGAATCGTTCAGTGTAATTAAATTACGTGCTCCCCATTGGTAGATCTTTAAATGAATCAGCATGAGTTTAACATGCTATTGCAATTATTCATACATGAAAGGGAATTAAATAAAGCTTTACAATAAACTATTTATGATCCTACTGCATTGCATAGAGTGACAACCAAAGACGGCTCCCTGGCTTCAACAGAAATGTTGATTTTAAAATGTTAATTTCCTTTGCAAAAGGTGATTATTATAACATGGGTTTAATAAATTTGATTAAACAAAAGCTTGAATACATATTTCTCACTAACAGTAAAAGTATTGATCATATTCATCATATTTGTCTTGCTAGCTGTTGGCAAAATGATCTAATGGTAAGCATTTGTCAGCATTTTTATGTAATTTGCTGAGTTTATCAAAAATGTCATGCAAAGAAATTAAATGTCATGTCAATTATTAGCTGAGTGAGCATCTTAATCTCTTGTCAGCTGGTGCCACCCCAGGGAATTAAGATCCGGTCATTAAAGCGACTGGTTTTTCTAGCAGTGTGCACTCTTCCAACTGAGCACCCTACCAACTGAGCTCTCTAGGTTCCGAATTAGATTACAAGCATATATTGGGATACAATAACAACAAGAACAATGACATAATGCCCAAACCACACAGTGGAACAGGGATACAAAGGCAGCATTTGGCAGGCTTAGTGATGATTCCTATTATAATGTGTGTACAGCGCTCGATCCACCCCACTGCTTACTCTACATAGTAAGATAATAAAATGCTATGCCTTTTGTGCTTAAGGAGGATGTGAGCTGTTAAAATCACATCCACCAGAAAGGAGGTCTAGTGAACCTTTTTATTGTATTTCCTCTCTCCATCCCTCACCCTATGACTGCAATAGCAGAGCTGCTTTTCAACATGTTATAAGTGGTAACAAAACATAACTCTGTATGTGAAAAGAAATGCAAGGAATAAAACATCGGGTTAAAATCACAAACTGTATTTCCCTTTCCCAGTTCCTTCTAACTAAGAGAGGTCTTTAAATTACCATTCTATTAATTAATAATTAATTTTAAAGCTATATCACCCATATAAAAATTAATTACCCCACTCAACCTAATAACTGACTGTGCCACCCTTGGTACAGTCAAGAGTATATGGGTCAGCTGTGGCTTAGTGGAAATATAACCACTTGTTACAACCAAGGAATGCAGAATACCTGTTGAAATTAAGCCATGAATAATTAAGGCCGTTCTAAAGGCAAAAGAGGTCCAAACTTTTACTAGCAGTGTGTATCTAATAAATTGGCATGTGTGTATTTAAATAACACATTTTTGTATATTCTTATACAAATAACACACGTGTATATTAATATACATACTTGTATATGCATACTTGTGTGTATACAGTGGTGCTTTAAAATTTATGAACTGTTTATAATTTTTTATATTTCAGCATTGTGACCTAAAATTCTTAAATTAGATACATCCCAGTTAAAACAATGTAAACCTTTGTTTCAGAAACTGGTGTCTTGTTTGTTTAACTGGGTTCTCCTTATCTACTTTAGGACTTGTGTGAATATCTGATGATGCTTTAGGTCATGTTTAGGCAGAAATAGAGAAATGTACAATGGTTTTACAATCTTTCAAGCACCACTGTGTCTTTTTTTTAATTATTTATTCATGCAGCATTATCAACACGGTTGTATTTGAAAATAATTATTTTTGCACAAACATGCTTCCTTCAATTGCTATAGCTGGATAAGCTTTAGTGTTCAGAAAAATCATGTCATTACAGTGAATAATGTGCATGCTACATGTCATCTCTATCAATAAAAGGATGAGAACAAGGGACCATGTGAAGAGCATATATTCTTTTCAAAGAAATGATCAAATTACAGTCCATTTCATGAGCCCTGGCACATCATACCTGGGCGGTGACTTTGCAACACCACACTGCCAGACTTATAAGGTGAAAGGACAGAAGCAGTCAAAGGCACTTTAGAAACACCATCTCTTTAAAAGATATAAAGTGTCACAGCAACCAGATATACATTTTTAATCTTGTTAGCAGTGGTATGAGGTGACCTTTGGTGTGGCTAGACATTTTGCACCTTGGGTCTTTTATCCTTTTTTTCTGTGTGAAGAATGGGGCAGTGTCTGAAACGCATAAACCATGAGACAACTATATTAAATCCCTGCAGGCTGCATACTGATCTTTACAGTAAAAGAGATTTCAAGGGACATTTTCTCTGCATTCCAATACACTTTCTAATGTGCTCTTATCAAGCTGCCCTTGCCATTTCCCCTTAGGGAGATTGCCACACAGTTTTAAGGGCTATTCCTATACTTTATTAACTTTAGTGAAGTCCATTAGATGATCCTTAAGAGGCCTGAGGGATTGAGTCAATATAACTGTAGACCTCAGAAGCAGAAATCTCTTGGCATGCATTGGTCTCAGATCCAATTTCCTTTTCAGCCACTGCAAAACTGTCAGATACAGCTGTTTACAAGTGTAAACAAGACTAATAATCTATTTAAAAGTGCAATTTCTACTCTTTAAAGGCTTGTTACATTCAATGATTCACATCAGACACAGTCAAAAACTCTACCTGTATTGTTACATTATTACAGCAGTATCCAGCTGTGCACTATATAACCTAGGGAAATCGATGCTCCTGTGATTCTTGTAAATAAGTAATAAACTATATCATGTTATCTAACTATAAAGAATGAGAGGCTGCATAATGTCATTTCCTCTGAAATATTTTTTTTATTTAACCTGACAGCTTCTGTAGTTTTCATTTAACACTGTGGGACATCCACGAAATTATAGCATTATAGCAGTTTTTACATAATTTTCTCAACAGCCTCTGCTTTTCTTTTCTGTTGAAGTAAAGTAGACAAAAACATATTGTTCATCATGTTCCCATTATAACCAAATAAGCATTAACTCCTCTATTGAAAGCAGAGTAAAGTTGAAAGCAAGTGAACAGTTAATTTTTGAATAATTTACAGATTCTATAACGGGTTACAAAATATTGCAGGTTAATCACATTATTCTTTTGCCCTGGCACACCAGTAACACTTCCGCTCACTATAACATGAATCCTGTGGTAGAAGAAATGAGGTCCTTAACTCAGCCTTTTCTTTGATCATTTATTGGGAATGGCACTGTAACTACAGTATATATTTGTATGTTGCCACTTTATTTTTTAAGTGTAAATATTATGGATTAAATTAAAGCCACTTTTTTTCTTTCACTGCATCGGCAGGTTTGGGTATTACCACAGAGCACAGGAAAGCAAACTCTCTCATCCAACAGAAGGCATTATCCATTAATTGTGTGCATACAGTATGTTTAAAACATGTCCGAGATTAGTGCTGAGTAAACAGGAAGACACCTGTATGGCAAAATGCAGAAGGTTGTATGGAGCACATGCTGTCAATGATTTATGTGAATTGTTTAACTGGCAGATTTGACTGCTTTAATTATTTGTCTGGTTTGCTTAAGTTACTGTCGTCATTTACTCGCTCCAACTTTGCAAGATGTGTGTCTGTGTTCTTGTTTGTACCAGCTTTATACTCTATTAGAGTGCCTCATCCTGCTGTCAATCTTTCTTTAGCTAATTAAAAGCTAGAAGCCTGTTCATTTCCTGAGCTCACGGGCAACCACACAGCTTAAAATCCAGAGTACATACTCCTAGCGGATGGATGAAAATGGAGCCCTGAATGCTTGTAATTCTGGTTTATTTAAGGTTTCTGACACCAAACAAGATTTGTGCCCATTACCACTGCTGCTGAAAATTGCTTCCCTGGTGACAGAGAGCCACTCTCCAAATAAACGATAGTCAGGCTCGTCTGAACTAGGCTCGTTTGGTTCTGCTGGGTAGCTTTTGCTATGGTCATTCGTTCGGGTCCTTAATCATCACTAGATCTGTGTTATGTATTCACTCTGTGAGGTATTCATTCTCACGCCAAATTGCATGCAGTTACGTATCCAATTACAAGGATACGTTTTATTGTTTTTAATAGTCACCGATGATGAGTTTAAAATGATCCTATAGGTTCAAAAATGTGTTTGAGATTAAATTAGGAACCCTTTCAAAAGCAGAGGTTTATTAGGCATTTCTACCTATGACGTTTTCTGGTGTCTGATATTTTCAGTTATTTTTCTGCGTTTATAGTAGAAAATTTTGTGATTATTTCAGTTTCTGTATAAGTAAAGAGAAGCCCTGAATGCAAGAGCTTGCCCACTTCAGCTTTAAACGTACACTAGATATAGTGTCAAAATATTGCAGCTATACAATCATGCAAAGAGTGCTTTAATTATCTCGCTAAAACATGCAGAAGACTACAAATCTGTGAAGTTAAAAAGGCAATGCCCTGTATATTTGCTCAGCGTAACAAGACAATGAAAGACAATAAGGAATTTGGTTTGTTTCTGATGACTAGGCTATTAAGACGGCGCTTTTTCATCTGGCTTCATCAGATTGATGATCATTGCTTACATGGGATGTGTTTGATTAATAGGCTGATTAGAGCGACGAGATGCCAAACGCCTCCGCTCTAGCAGTAATAAATCTGCTGCAAGGCTTCCACATCTCTGCGGAAGAGAAAATGAGCTCGCTAAAACTCGTCTAATACACTTATCTGCTTCTGATGTCTGGCCCTGATGTCTGTTACCAAAATGTCTTACTGAGACAATGAGGAATTACTGACTGCCATTATTGTAAAGTTCATGGACTATGGAGGGGGAGGTCATTGCCATAAAGTCTGATTTGAGGCTGTTTATTATATTTGTTGTCAAACGACTTGGTGCAGAAGAAATGTCTTGGCCATTTTGTAAGTTGGACCTGTGGGAGCTGTGAAGAGTGTGTGCAGTCGGCTTATAGTGTCTAGACGGGAAGGTGTGGCATATTTTGCACTACACACACACACAAAATCTTGCTCTGCAGACAATCTACGGATATTAGATGCTGTTTTTTAATCTCGCATTTAAGGCATTAAGCTTCATCCTATATAACAAATCACTAAATTTCCAGCCCCTTTATAATTCCAGCAGTAATTCTTCTAGTGTGTAAGTTATCTTGGGGAAACTAGATGGAGGTGGAAATTAGGATGCAGAGTTTATTGATAAGAGACATACAAATTCATAAGTCTAAAATACACCCCATAGGCAAAACTCACGACAGAAGCAAGAATACATGTATAATACATGAATAAACGATGACAAACAATATCATAGCCTTGGAAAACATATGATTGGAAGTACGATACAATGCAAAGAGCAGAAAAAACAGATTATAAAGGTTGCATGAACTAAACAGCATTCATTTGAAATCATTAAGAATTTATCCTTCATCCAGAGGAAATAAAATTTATATTTTATATTTATATTTTATCATCAATAATTTTCAATTTAGATTAAATATTGTCTAGTGTAGTCTTGAAATAAATTCTACTACTCTTATTCTGCAATGAGGCACGCTAAAGCAGGTTAAAGAGCGCAGTGGTGATTAATTTTAGCAAAACAACCTTAGACAGGGCGCCAATCCATCGAAGGGCACACACACACATTCACGCGCCAAGTTCCACTTTAGAGACAGTAATTAACCTAGCATGCATATCTTTGGAATGCAAGAGGATAATGAAGCAGCTGAAGAAAACCCGCGGCAACACTGAGAGAACATGCACACTTCAGACAAATTTACACCTCATTCCACCTGGGGATCAATCCCGGGTCCTTCTTGCTCTGAGGAGACGGCACTACTACCTGCTCATCCATGTCGTGTAGTGTGGGGGCTGTATTGGAGGTTATGGGTAATGACTGGGACAGGATCCTAACATGGTACAAAGCTACAATAAATGGTCAGTAGATTAGGAACACCCAATTTGCGGTCAAGTCACAAAAGACTCTCATATTAGGTGCTGACCTGTCCACTGCACAGCAGAAGGTAACGTTTATCTGATTTAGGAAACTGATCAACTTTGACCATTGATACTGTAGATTTTTGTTGAATAGAGGTGTGGATAGAGATAGAGTACTGGTGTTTCAGCCACAGCTGTGCTTGTTGCATTGACAAACATCCAGGCAAAATTCGCACAGTGGCCAGTTAGGTCTAGCTGATACAAGATCCAACTATGGACTTTTGAAGTAGAGAGGCAGTAGGCTTGTGGTTAAGGAGCTAGCCTTCTGACCGGATAGTCCGTTGTTCGATTCCAGATAATGGAGGCTGCTCACCACTCTGGGCATGTGTGCTCACTTAACTTGTGTTTGTGTATATATGTGTGTTTCACTGCATATATGGGGTAAATGCAGAGGACCAATACCGCTGTATGCAAGCATAGTGCCAAATACAGGCGTTAGACAATGAAACTGAAACACCTGTCATTTTAGTGTGGGAGGTTTCATGGTTAAATTGGACAAGCCTG
>JAOUQT010000013.1:3151477-3164426 GCA_025769995.1 Xyliphius kryptos | reverse complement strand
CTGATAATTGAACCTTCACACTCTGCTCTTACTGGTGCAATGTGCAATTAATGAAGATTGGCCACCAAGCTTGTCAATTTTAGCCATGAAACCTCCCACACTAAAATGACAGGTGTTTCAGTTTCATTGTCCAACCCCTATATTTCTTTAAGTACCTTGCTTTGTGCACTGGTGCAGTCATGTTGAAAGAGGAAGGGGCCAGCTCCAAACTGTTCTCACAAAGTTGAAAGCATGGAATTGTCCAAAATGTTTTGGTATGCTGAAGCATTCATACACCTGTGGCCATGAAAGTGATTGAAACACCTAATTCCAATAATTTGGATGGGTGAGCAAATACTTTTGGAAATATAGTGTATTTGATCAAACTATTTAAATGACACATTTCATGTTGCCTGCTAATCCGATCTATGTGAATGCCGGATATTTTTACCTACTGGGGGTCGAACATTTTTACCTCCAATTAAATCATGTAAAGCCCATACTGAGAAACAAGTCATGTGACGATGCACTGTTTTTAAGTGGGAGCCAAAACGAACATTTGCACTTCTGCCTTTCTCTCGTCATTTAGCACAGTAATGGAAAGCAATTTTCTTCCGCTCTTACTGAGCGCGGGAGTGATAACTGCCATAATAGCTGGCTTAACTCCCAGTGCTACGCATTACCCCTGCACTCCATAAACAGTGCCCCAGCAGGAGAAATCAGTTGGGGGCTTATGTGTTTTTTTGTTTCAGTTACTGCATGCACAGTTCATTGCAAAACTAGTTTTCCTTTTATTTCAGGAACAGAAGGAAGGGCTTCATGCTGCTGTGCCAACATTGCTGCTGTGTCGGGTATTCTGTGGTCCCACAGCGACTGAGGAGCAAACTGCTGTATACTGGATGTGTCTATAATCACCCGAAAAGCACTTTAACACTGAACTCTGGAAAAGAGTAAATACTGATGATCTTTTTACATGAATCCATGATGATTCGAAATGAAACAGTGGATGGCGCTGCTATGTGTCTCATAGAATTTCCTTTTTTTGCCATGAGCTCAAGTCTCAGTAGGGTAATACTTTCCTACTTAAGTAGTAGATCCTGAAATCTGTTATGTGTTCCATAATTTGGTGAAATCTTCATATTAGGAGTGTTACATTAGAGCTGTATGTCTTTATTTTTGCTTGTAGTTTGCAGGATTTGATGTGGTAACTCTCCTTCTGTGAGATCCTCATCAAATTCTGGAAACACTTGTTCTCAAAAACCTGAATACATCTTTCTTGAGTGTCCAGGCTTCACATTTACATGGCTATGTGGATACTGTCCAGTCATCATTATGCCCGTTGCCATTCTTTATTTTATGTCACTGGCATATTCCTCACCATTTGTTACTTGCTCCAATATTCTGCTTTCCACCATAATGGTCACTACGTCTTCATTGTTGGTCATTACTTAATTCAGTTGTTTTCATGTTATATTCTTTTGCAGCTTTCTTATTAGGAGACATCTGTAGCTCCCTGTAGTTCTTCTTGTGATGTGGCCAATAAAATGATGTCACCAGAATTCTTGAGATTATAATATTTCTTCCTCCAATTGTGAATCCTCCCAAAAATACGTGCTTTCCTCATACGTTGTTTTGGGACTTTGTCCAGAAGACATGTTGAGAGGTTACATCATCGGCTGACTTATTTTCTGACGCAGAACCATGCTGATGTGTGATTGGGCTGTACTGACAGCTAAATACAACTAGTTGAGGACATTGCAGGACTATGTATCTGATGGGTTTTTTTATCATCATGATTTTGATTTGTCTTTGATAATAACTTGACCCTTGTGTGTCTTGGTACAATCTGGGTTAGATTTGTGCCTGACTACAGGCAAAACGGAAAAGTGCTTTGAAGGAAAAGTGAGCCATAGGAGACTAAAACTAAGAGCCCTTTAACCAAAGACAATCAGGATATCTATGCTTTTGTAAGCTCCAACCTTACTCACTCCCACAATAAATATCACGCACATGGTGGAGCAAAAAGTGACATGCAAGTTACTCCGGGTCATTTACATAGCTGATCAATGTTGTAACATCCAGAAGAAAAGCACTGTAAGAGAATGTTAGAGAAGCACAGCGGCAAGTTAAGGCATCTTTTTCTTCCTACACCGAGACAAATACTCGCTCAGTTCTTAAGAGGCAAGAGGAAAAGAGGATTGAGGCTTCCTGCTGCGGCTGACAAACGGCTGTGAAACTTCTACGCTACCCCTGCTGTCAGCTAAAAAGATGATTCCTTTCTTTACTTATTTATTTTTAAGTCGTGAAAGGCCATGATTTTCCGCTCAAGACAATGGAGGAGTACAGCTCAGAGCTTTCTTGTGTGTATGAGTGCTTGTGACAGAAAAATAGAAAGAGAGATAGAAAGAAACAGTGTATAAGAATATACCACTTGTCAAAGACAAATAATCGGAGAATTTATGTAAAAAAATGGGACTGCATGAACAGCGCAGGTGGAGTGACCTGATTATTCTTCCAAACTAATCTGTAGAATCACATACTTCCACTTGTTTCCACCCATTTGGATTTTTGCTAGAAACTCCTGACACACCCGCATACTTTTACATTCGAAATTTGTCTCCATTTGTCGAGTTGTGTATAATTTACACATTGAGTGTCCTGACAGTGATTACATGCAAAGAGCTCGGGTTTGTCTAGCTGCATGTCAAATCAATGGACACAAAGTTACACAGGCACTACAGTATTAATACATTATGCCAAATATAACGGAGCATACATAGTGAAAGACAAAACATATTTGAAATGGTCGGAATGTGACACACTCCCTGTTATGCTGTTACAGGTACAAGGTATATGCAGTGTGTCTGTGATGGTATAAAATTATAGCGGTGATAATATTTTGCACCTGGCTGGAGGCAGGCCGACTCTGAAATGATGTTCAATTACAAATGTTCTGTGGTGAACGATGGAGTGAGTGTTGGTGTGGTTTACCTGTCTGTAGGTGTCCTGGTGATGCTCATCGTTGCGGGAGTCGTAATACTGCTCGATAAATCCAAAGTATTCCTGCCTCTTTCTCTGCAGTGTGCTGGCTCGGCGCTCGGCATTGGCCGGCAGGTAACCCTACAGACAGGAATGAAAAAGCTGCTATTGCTACATGTGATAAATTTCCCCAATGACATAACTACTAATGCTAACATTAAACATAATCCTAACACTAACCTCAGTGATGAAAAGCAACATTTTGGCTCTTTGTTAAACAATTTATTTCCAAGTTAAAAAAATTCAGATACTCCTGTCTATGTGGGGACACACAAACACGCGTACACACCCAGATACACATACAGACCATTATGAGAGGTAGGGTGAAATGTCTCTTCTAATCAAACAACTATCGAACCGCATCAGCCCCCTTAAATTTCTGCTGCCTGTGGGCTGCACCCATGTTCAAGTGAGTCCCCGAATTTCAACTCCACTGCTGCAAATCCCAATTCACATTTTATTGGCTGTGCTGCTCAAAGACCCTGATTTGGAGTTGGATTCAGGTCTGGCAGACTTCATTCTTAAAATAGAAACTTTGAAGGAATGTCTGCTGATGTTAATAATTTGAGTTATGCAAAAAAAATATGTCATTGCTTCATGATGGTTGGTGCATGGACGAGTCAACTGTCTCCAAAGCCCTGTCCTGCTTGTTAGCATTTTATCCCTTGAAAAGCAGATCCTCGTTGTTGTGTTGCTCATCCCTTACTTTATTAAGAGTTTTTTTTTTACAATGTCCATACAGACCTCTGACTGTCGGCCACGAACACATTACTAAAACAGAGACACCCATATTAAGTCTCACATATCTCCAAATTTTCAAGTAGTACACTCTGAACTCAAATATAGGAAATACTGTGGGGATTTTGAGACGCCCAATTAGTCTTCATACCAGCAATAAAAAAAATGTCTGTCGTCATTTTTTCTGAAGTACGAGAAGAAAAATGAAATCTTTGTGCTCGAATGTTCAGTGCGCTGATTAGCCAGTCACTATCAGTCACCAGTAAAGAGGCAGAAATCATTGCCATATTTCTATTTCTACAGAGCGTGCAGCAGATGTCTGTGCCTGAAAAGGAAAGTCTCTTGATAAAGTAATTGATTGCATGGAAATCTAGAGCCGTGGAAATCCATTTATCACAAGAGACACTATCCCATGCGGCCATTTTTTTTCTACCGCCTACCTTTGGAAAAGTTCGGCATCAAGAAGTATATTTACTAAGCCAGCGAGTTCCTGTCAGGGCTATGGGTCATTAGCATGTGTAATTAAGCCTAATAATTTTGAGGAGTTGTCAATGGGATCACACGGTGAGGAAGAATAAGCTGCTGATCATCGGTTATATTAAAAGCAAAGGACAGAACATGTACAGATAAGTACGTTTAGAATTCGGGGAAATCATTATGCAACCTTGCTTTAGCACATATCAAGAGAAATTATTTCTCTGCATTGAACACATCCAGATGCACCAAAACCCGGAGCAGTAGAGATCAGGTCTAATTCTATGAGAAGAAAGAGGACAGCAATATATGTACGCTTCCTGAAGTCGGTGTCTGGTAATAAAGATCATCTTGTACATGCGCTGAAGAATACACCTATAAGCCATAACATAAAATCCCTACTGACTGATATGATGAAGGCCCACACTGTGATGCCAGAACAGCGCAGACTCATTGAGGAATGGCTTCCACGAGACCCTTTGTAATATCTAGCACCATGGGTGTTATTATAAGATCTTTAAATCCTAAAGGCGCTAAAAAAATAATGCCTTTGTTTTCGATTCCCGACCATAAATATTTTACACAGACACTACATTCGAATACGGCTGCGTTCAAAATTGTAAAAAAAACAATATTTAAGATTTAGTTACGTCACTAACTTTCTACTATAGGGAAAAATCTACAATATCAACAAATTTAAATAAAAAAATAAGACATTTGTTCTGAACAAAAACCATTCGAATACAAATAAAATAGTTAAAAGTAACCAACCTAAACATATCTGGCTTCGGTAAACTATGACAATGCTGCACACTTTTTATTACTCTACATAAATAAATTAAAGCCCCTTAAAATAAAATTGTATTTAAGGTGAGGACTATAAGGTAAGGAGCAGTTTTCATGTCCTTTTAATCTGAATGTTTCATGCATCACTGGGCTCCTGCTAGTAGTGTAAACTGCAATGAGCGCACTTGTACTTTTCTCAATTACATTTACATTTGTAGTATTTAGCAGATGCTCTTGTGCAGAGAGACTTACAAAAGTGCTTTGAGAAAATATTAGATATCACAATCTTTCTGATTAGACAGAAAACCAACAAGAATATCCTCAAGAAACTGTTGTAGAATTGTGCATGTGGGCTTTATTTGTTTTTTTTGGTGGGTGGGGGGCCGGGGGGGTGTTTAGAATAGCAAAAAAATGGGTTTAGTTGAGGTAAGTGCAGAATAAGTGGGTCTTCAATAGAAAGATAGAAGATAGATACTGACTCTGCCTTCAAACATTAAGGTGAAGTTCATTCCACCATTTAGAAGCCAGAACAAAGAAGAGTCTAGAAGCATGCCTTCCCCGTCCCATAAGAGATGGGGGGACCAGTCGAGCAGTGCTAGATGACCAGAGTGCGCATGGTGCAGTGCGGGGTGTAGTGTGTGTTTGGATTGAACATTGAACATAAATCTCGCAGCCGAGTTCTGGATCAACTGTACGGGACGGATAGCACTCGGAGAAAGCCCCGCTAAGATGGAGTTGCAGTAGTCGAGTCTCGAATTAAAACATCAATGCTTAGGTTCTGCTTTTCTACTATTGACTATTGCTTTGTTATTGCATTCTTCGGAATTTCTTTCATTTCCTTCATGATTTTTGAGCCAAGAATGCAAAACAAGACATGACATGCTTTTGTGGATTCTTAAGTCGTGCTTTTAAGGCTTATAAAATCACCATAAAGTTCAACCGAACTCACTGTGAAATGACATTAAGCCTTTCGTTTTCAAAATATCAGCCTGACAACAGCAAATCTATAACTTGCAAGTGAAATCGATCTGTTTTTGAACTGCCCTAGCAAGGTTTTTTGGAGATGGTGCTATGTGGCGCAGTAGGAGCCATGCTGCTGCCAGGGACAGATTCAATAGAAGCAATACATTCTATTCAGAAACAGATGTCTCTGGTTTGTAAATTAAAACAGATCCCCGTTTGCAGTTAAATATCGAATACAGTGGGTTTATATATAAAAATCCATACCCATAATTTTTCTATAACACCACATTACATGAACAATTCACTTTGGCCCTAACTAGCATGATTTCAACACTGACACTGTACGACCTTTATTTCAATTTACTACAAGGTGTAAAGATATTTCTAACCATATCATGTAGCTCAATTGGACTGTGATTCCTAGATTTCTCCAAAACAAATCGGCTTTATATCCTTTGGTGCAGGAGTAAAATCAATATAATAATAACACATTGAAAAACACTCTAGCGCGCACACACACACACACACACACACACACACACACACAATATTTGACGTAAAGCAAGTTGAGAGAGAGAATGTCAGACAGCCTGTATGATACAGGCCAGGTGCAGAGGCACAGCAACAACAGGACCATAATAAATGCAGCGTGTCAATGGTGAGACAGTGTGAGGACACGCTACATGTTTCCCAGCATGCCCGGCGAGCGGCGGGAGGCCTTCACGCTCTAGTGTAATGCTCCGAGTCCCAGGCCAGGCTCTGGCTCTGCATCAAGCTCCCCTCCCAGCTGCTCACTGAGCATGGGCCATTAGTCAGAGCTGTCCAGGCCACATTAGCGAAATAGAAAACACTATTTAATCACCTCTGCATATTTGTCCCTTTATTTATTTCATGCACAGCATGAAAGCTGCTCCAGGTCTACAGCAAAACGCCTGTGGAACTTGTGTGTATTGTGTACCATGTACAAGATTACAGTTCTAAATTACAGATGATCGAATTACTTCGCACATTAACCCATGCATATTCAAATGACTTCATTAAATGATTGAAAAACTTGTACAAACCAATATCAGTTGCAAGATAGATATCATAATGTATACAATTACCTACCTGAAGTCAAAATGATCACTAGACTGATAATCTCATGCCCTCTTACGAGAGGTCATGAGAAATCCATATTCGACAAAAATAGGGTCGGAGACCAGTGCATTACATTTTTATTTTTAACAGAACACTGTCACATATTTAGAGTCAGAGGGGTTTAAAATGAGGTTGCTCAGGTTTCTGAAATATTTGCTATGTCATATATTAGCTCTGTCCAGGAGAAAGCCTGTAATTTTCAAACTTTTTTTTGTTTTTTTTTCACAATTTCTGGAATTGTGAAAGAATTTTTTCGGACACTGCCAGCAGAAATGATTCAGGTATGCAGTCTGCTCTGGACACAGGTGTGCTTGCATAATGAAGCAGAGAGATACTCGGAGCAGGCAAGGTTAATTGAACGTTTACAGCAAGTCAACTATATTTTAACAGTGTTATACTGAGCGGCAAAAGAAGTTTACAGAATATCTGTGATAATAACGTTCCAAACAATAACAACGATTACTAAATGTGAATTTTTCAGTTCTAGTCTTGAGTTTAGAGTCTCAGCACTAAAACAAAACAAAACCATGATCAAGTGCGAGAAGCTGGTGACAGGTTGTTGAAGCGCTGGTGATTTCCCCTGCCATTTCCACTCTCTCAGAGAAACTCTGGTCGTGCCAAGTTCTAAATGCTGGACTACAGTAGACAGCCAAATTTTTTTGCTCACTCTCCCTCTTTATTTCTATTTAGGGGTGCACTTGAGCAGGTTCCTGTAGAAAGACATCAACAAGGGATGGGGTATAGGTTTGCTGAGATGAATGAAGGTGGAGGTTTGTGTGATGTCAGCAAGACAGGGTATTGATTGCTCATTATAGGAACCATTCAAACAGGGTCACCGCCTTCTAAAGGCTTCAACGAAGACCCCATTGCCACCCGTCCTTGTCAACCATCACTCTTGTTAAAGGATGATTTCCAGCTGTTTGAGATCACTCCTGTCCTCATAGGCGATAATGAATTACAGACAGCTGCTTGGTCAAATGAAGTCACATCGCAAACCACACATTGTTCAATAGCATGGATCAATGTGATTTGACTGAGTGGGTGTACAGCCTTGGGTTCCAGTCAAAAAGACAGATGAGCTTGCCATAGGCAAATGAAGGTCAGGCAGGTGAACTGGATGTTTGTGTATGGGTGTTTGTGTGTGTGTGTATATCCGGAGAACACACATTGACACAAGAGCAGGGCCAGAATATCAAAACACTGCTTCATTATAGTTGCAGAATGGCAACACATCAATCAGTGTGCCACAGCAGAGTGGTACACGGCACAGCACGGCCCACCTGCCATGGAAGGAAAAAGAATTGACATAGAGTCCTCATCTTGCCAACCCCATCCTGTGGGACTCTATATATCAATTACAGCACAGTTATTGTACATTCAACAGCTTTACTTTCATTTTTTCCCCCCAAATACAAAGGTCAGTCAAAAAATTTCTGCACTGTAGCTGAAGAATGTATTTCAATCAGATTTGAGAAAAGACAAATATATCATTTTATAGCTTATAGCCCTGCTTTTCAATACCCTTTGTCCTATTGTCTAAAGGATTTTGTATGTCCTTATTTAAAAAATAAATGTTTTAGGCAGAGCTGCAACACACAAATGCACCACTGCCTTCACCTCGTCATCAGAAGTAAATATTTTTGTCATATAGCTTCTGCACACTCAATGTTGATATCAGTAGTGAACATGGACAGTCATCCGGCTGCTGTTTCCTGGCTGATACATTCCTTGGACGTCTATATCCATTTACAGACACTTCCATATAACAAAACACTTTCTCCATACTCCGAACAATTATCCAATAAATGTCAGCACCAGACACAAAATTGAACAACAAAAAACAAATCACTGCATACTGCACTTCTTTCGTGTAAATCACAAGTGAAGCACAATGTTTTCTTGCACAGCAGACCTTATATCTAAAGTGCTGGTAAGATTTCTTAATATAACCAGAGTGATAATAATTTCAGTAACTGCCGTTTAGTACATTTACTAAAGAGTCATTCACCCAAGATTACTTATTTCTAGTGACCACTTCATCAGAGATGCAACCAGTAACTTAAGACCGTACACTTTAGCCAGAAACGTGTGTTTCACCTTGATCACATTCATACTGTCTTTTTCCATGTCTCACACTTCGTCTCATTTTAAGCTCATGAGATGCTTCCAAATTAAATGAGAGGAAATGTATTAATGCCAGCATGAATTTCGTAAAGACGGAGGTGAGTAAAAATGTAACGATATCTGACATGGATGTCGGGTTGTTTACTTTTGCCGCACTGGGGCTGCAATAGTTGACAAGTGCTTGGGAAACTCGGTCATCTTATCCCTATCCCACGCAATGAGGGTCCATCATGTTGACGCGATTTAATTTCTCATCAAACAGAAGCACAAATGGTCCAGCAGTGTTAACTGCAGAAGTATGTAGAAATGTTATAATGTTTCAGAAAGATTTACCAAATCGCAAATAAAAAAAACCTGTTGGAATCAAATGCAATCCTATTCAATGCAATTTAAGCCATTATTTCCATTGAATTAATTAAAATAGCGATGAAATAAAAAAAATCTAATACCCCACAGAGACATGGATATTTAAAGTGAGATAGAAATTTGCAGAAATACCTCGTGATATCAGGTAAACTGTAGTATATAAATATAATTATTAAAAATGTGAATGCTCTGGGGGAAAATAGTAGATTGTAATACATGGGCAGTTTCTGAATAATATCATTTTAAAAGTTGTACCATGTTGGCATTTGGTTAAACAAAGCATTTTGAATGGTGTGATTTAAAGCCAGTGTTGAGAAGAATATAAAAACTTTGAATTTACATACTGTTTTTTAACCAAATGTTAAACTGGTCCCATTTTATTAAAGTAGCTGTTTTCCTATATAATTTTATACGATCAGTGAATATTAGAATGTGAATGATTTTCCACTTCCCTCAATTCTGTATAACATGTATATAGCATTTCTTATACATTGCTGATGTATTCTTTTCTGACAACACTGTACAGAAAGTATATATCTGCATGAAATGCAAGTGTATTACACTATTTTGTAAGTACAGCAACCAAATTCATTTCTATCAATGAGCCTGATAAGACACGAGGAAACATCACAGACTGCTAATTAACTTGGGGCCTTGGAAACTTTGGGCCATATGACTGAACCAGTGTGCCTGTACAAATACACACTGCATTGCATTGGGTGAAAAAAAAAAATTTGTTTCTGGTTCCCAACCGACCACATTTCAAAGCCCTGACCCTCAAAACTTTAGTGTTTTGGATACGGAGGTCACATGACCTATTGTTATCTATAAGATGACACCAGATTTTAAATGATGTAATCAGTTGAATGACTAGCCGTTATGTTTATTTTATATAAGTTTGGATAACATTTTCAATGAATACAGTGTTTCAGCATGGAAACAAAACAGTGTACTGATTTCAATGTCTACAGTTTTCCCTCGAATTCAAAATAAGAGGGAAAAAAAGCATTCAGTTGTATGTGATTGCGCAATGTCATTTCATATATACCATGTAATTTGTGATATACATCATACAGGAATTTAAATATGACAGACCTACTTCCTACCTGAAGCAGAAAGTTACACTGAGGAATATTGTATTTTCTATTTGCATGACATGCATGTGCCAAGGCATAATCGAAATAATCGGGAGGAGTAATCAGAGAAAAGTCTCAGTGGCATAGAGAACATGCAACCTCCATACAGAAAGGCCATCCCCAGGAATCAATCCCGGGACATTCTTACTTTTAAATTACACCAGTGTGCCACTCTGAAAGGAGTGTTAAAGTTACAGTTGTATGGGAAGTGGTGCTTTAATTGTTAAAGCCCAGAGTTACTGATAAGAAGGACAGGGGTTCAAGCCCAGCAATAGCAGACCGTCACTGAAAAGATCTTGAGCAAAGCCTATAACCCTTTCAGCTTCGGGATGCCAAATCACGTCTGTCCCTGACATGAATCCTGAATTTTCCTGGTATGTGAAAAATAATTGCACAGTGCAGGATTGCATGCGTGAAATATAAAGTCGTCTATAACATTCATTAAATTATTGTTTGAATGATGAAGAGGTTTACGTACTGAAAGGAGCTTCCAGGTGATGGGACGTACATGCCGTGGAATTCCTGACCAGCTCAACTTCCGCAGCTCTTCTGCAAATGGAGAAAATAAAGAAAGAAAGAATGCAAGTATCTTAGAAATGTAAAGAATTTATGCCATAGACCTGAAGAAATCAGATGAGTTTAAAGTTAGAAATTGAAGGTATAATAAGTGAATGTTGTCAGTGGCTATGCACCACAAGTTGGCTGTGAGTTGGAGGAAAAAGAGAGATTCTGGAGGGAGCTAGATGAGTAGTAGAGAGCATTTCCAGAGAGGAGAGAGTGGTGATTGGTGCAAATTTAAAAAAGCATGTTCGTAAGGGAAACAAAGGAGAGGAGGAGGATATGGGCAAGTTTGGTGTTAAGGATAGGAATATAGAAAACCAGGGAATAAGATTTCATATCTTTCATATTTTTTTCTTTACATTTTTTTTCATATCATTAGTGCTTAGCTGAAATTATTAATGTGAACATAATTGGGTTTGAAATATTTTAATGCAAAATACATATATGTCGTTGGAAAACATGTTTTCAAAGCGGTATTTTATGTTGCTTTAAAAGGTGTACTTTCTTGCATTCATGCTACCATCAAAGAGTTTTAAATTTTCATCTTTGGACTGGACTGCACATAGTCCATTTCTTTCAAAAATATCTGGAACACAGATTCATCTGATCACAGTAAACTTTCCATTGATCCTTCCTAGATGCCTCTGAGCCCAGAGAAATTGACTTCAGCATAAAGTAAATTTGTCTTGACTATTTTCTGCTTTACAAACCCATCGCAATATATAGTTAAAAACGTATAGCTTTCTAGCTTTTAGCAAATGTCATCCAGCATATTTCTGAGCATTAAAAAACTATTCTAATTATAGACAAATAATTTTGGCCTAAATTTTGACAATCATGACCAAGCATTTATCAATGATTACATTGTTGGACAGACTGCTATATGGTGATTTTAGCAATATAAAATATAACAGTGGTTTAAGCTTTAGCCTCTGGTGGATGGAGGCCTCTAGAATGCCTTGGGCAAAGTCAAGCTTGTTAAAAATTTATTAAGATGGAAAAAAGAGGGAATATTAGCTGATGAATTTCACTTTTGGCTAACATGGAATTAGCAATGCTATCTTCAGCCTTATTAATGTCTTATTTATTCTGTCTATGCATTTGTTTAATTACTTAAACAGAAGAAAGAATTTTCCAGACAGACATATTCCTATAAATAAAGATGCATAAAGCATATGCCAATATTAACTACAAGTTTCTTAAGTTTCTTAATCTATTTAAAAGGTGTTGGAGAAATCCGTGCAACCAACCTATGTGAGGTTATGATGGTGTTATGATATGACATGAGGTGGCGATGGTGATATAGACATGACTTTTAAAATATAAGAATTTAGCATAGCCTAAATATCCTGGCATATTAAGAGAATAGCAATTTTCAACCAAGTTGTTTGACTGTTTCTACTCAGCATGATTAATATCTAAGCCTGTATTGTTCTTAGGTTTTATTATTCTCAAAATCGTATGAATATTTTTCCTGCATATTACTCCCTGTAGTCAGCACTATTTGGTAGACTTAAATCTAAGTATATGGGAGTGGCAAATAAAATATTTTACAATTTATCTTGTATCATGTTTACCTGTTCAGATCCAAAGCCACAGATATATTTTAATCAAAGTAACTCCTTTGACAAATTTAAAATATG
>JAOUQT010000013.1:3020877-3037857 GCA_025769995.1 Xyliphius kryptos | reverse complement strand
CACAGTACAATCACAGGAAATTTAGCATCTCCAATTCACATAGCATGCATGTCTTTGGACTATGGAAGAAAACTAAGGTAAAACTACACAAATACAGGGATACATGCAAACTCTACACTTATGGTGAAGCAACAGCACTACACACCTCTATATTAACTTAAGTATGTATTTTCTAAGCATATCTTTATTATTTAATATGCAAATGGTATTAAGAATTTAAAAAAATTATAAAAATGTGTATCAACCAGATCGCCTACTACTAGTAAAGATGTAGAGAACATACCCTAATAAGCACTTTGTGATTGTCTGTTGCCCTGAGTGGTGGTAGGGTCTGAGCACACATCGGCATCCTTCGCAGATCCTCTATAGGAGTTCCCAACCACTTCCTGTCAATGCTTGGCAAAGTCACCAGCACTGGCTCACTGAATAGTAAATCAAATATCATATCAAATTATGACTACAGTATCTTATTTGGCATACAATGCATAATGACTACATGGAATACATGTATACCATGTCTGTGCCTGGTTGCCTCTGAAGTCCTTATTTACCATTGATGAATTTCCACCTGATACAGGAATGTTGGAATTGTCTGTTTTCTTGGCTTTCACATGAGGATTGCAGAGAGTTCCAGGTCCACTTCGAGGTTTGACAATGTTAGTGGCCTCCACAGAAGATGAGGACTGAGCACCAAGTGTTTGGGCTGTATGAATATTGTGACTTCCTCCTGAGCTGCTATATTGCAAGGATTTGCAGGTTGGGCTGTCTGGGCTCTGCATCTCCACGTCAGTACTTGTATTGTGACATAAACTGAGATCAAACTTTGCATTTTCCACACACGTGCTGGCAACCTTGCTAGAATTAGCATCTGTACACCTGGATGAAAGAGCTGTCTCATGAGTAGTGGCCTTTGTCACATTGTAGGCATTATCACTAACACTGATATTTGAGGAACTCTGTTCATAAGTTGCTTTTGAGTAAGAGGTAGTGCTTTCTGGAGAGTCTTCTAATTCTGGATCTTTTTGTCTCAGCATCACACCATAATTCTTGTCATTTTCTTTTGGATGATAAGTGTCCTTTAATTTATGATCATCACTTGTTTTGCCTTCCCCACTGATATTGCTGTGGGAATAACATACATCAAATAAAATCAAACCATTATGTGAATTACACTAATTCATAAATTAAAGAATTAGCATAAAAACTAAGATGTCAACCTGTTTAATTCAGTAAAATCTTGATCCATACTTGATGTTTGCACACTGGCAGACAAGTTACCTGAAAAATAAATGTTCCCATACAGCTGTCAGTGTAAACACACAGGAATATACAAACCATGCACAATTTGACCCAAGTGGAAACCAAGCCAATGCAAACACAAGCAACTGGACAAGGTAAATATTTCAACCAGCAGACTTTTTCAAACCTCTTTGTGCTCCAGGGGCTTCTTCCACACGTTTGCCAGAGAAACTTTTAGAGTCACAGTTAGCTTCCAGTTTTAGCCTTTTTTCATTCTGTAAAGCGTTCATTCTTTCATGATCGTGAAGTTATAAGATACTTCTCTCGGTAAATGATGTTTTCTGCTGAACATCAAATTGTTGACAAAGCACCTGCTCGTTTTTGCAACGACTCAGGCGACCTGCAGTCAGTGTAGTCCGGCTTGCTCGATAGCTTTCCAGCATCACATCTAATGTAAACATGCAATAAAAATGGAGGACTAATGAAGTGAGATCTATGCTGAAATTGTTTAAAAACCTCCTTCTAGTCGACAAAGATTTGTTTACGTTACGGCAGCAGCAATAACTCAACAGCTTTTGCCTACAAAGCTAAGCAGCTAGTTAGCTGAGCAAAGTTCTAGCCCAGACAATGGCAAGCAGAAATTGTAATTCGGGTCCCAATATAATTTGCATTCATCTCAGTAAATTCTAATGAGCGGAACGCCAAATAGCCATATCGAATTTTTCATACTATGACTTAAACTGAGTATATAACAACCAAATTATTTCGCTGTTGTTGCGAGTTCATATGTTTTACTTTCCGTCTTTCCGGACTCTTTTACGGCAGAACCAGTGAAACCAATCAAAGCTGATTTTGTCATAGTGGGCGGGACTTTGCTAGAAGTCAAGTCTGTTGTGACGTAACCTAACTAGATATTGGTGTAATGTCATGGAATGAAAAGACGGAATAAACCTAAGAATTAAGTAGGTGCCAGCAAGGCAACAAAAAATGGATGGCGTTAAATCCCTAAAAGAAGAGGCTGTTTAATAAGAAAAAAGAACTGATAACATACGCTTTCGAACATTTTCTGTGAGCATTATATACAGGTTACAAAACATTATCTGGCTCGTTTAAATGAAATTGGATATGAAAATAAATACTGTGACGTAACAGCAAGTACACAGACACCCAGCATATAGGAAATGCTCTTTATTAGAACAGAATGCTATCATACACACGCACTTAGACTAAGAACACACGCTCACACACCTTAACCCCGTTAATCCCGCAATCACACTAGGCACAATAAGAACACTCTAAACTAACATAAAATTAACTAACTAGCTGGAAATTGCTGGAAAGCGACCAACCAGAGCATGCCTCTCTGTAGCACAGTCGCTGATTGGTTCAGTAACCGTAGCGTCACCATCTATTCCCTTTCGTTTCCCGCCGGCATCCGATTGTTGCTTGTGCGTATGAAGCGTTCATAAAGACTTAAAATAGTGTATAAATATAATATAAAATACATATGGTGCCCCTACTTCGCGGATTTTCACCTATCGCGGAGGGTCATGGAAAGTAACATCCGTGATAAATGAGGGAACACTGTAGCTTGAATTCGATAACTTGGATATAACTTTTTATTTATATTTTTTACTTAGAATTTCAATAGCTCTTGTGAAATGAATTGAAACTAATCTAACACGTGTACATGCTGCAGCACACCAACTGGATTTCGGATAGAACCTAAAACCGATTTTTTATTTATTTCTTTTTTTATTTATTTATTTTTATTTTAATAGCTTCTAAGTGAAATCACTTAGAACTAATAGTCATGCACATCAATTAGATTGTGGTCTGAATTTATTATTTTACATTTCCACTTCAAAATGTTTTCAGCCATATATGACACCCCTAGTTTTGTCACATTATTTTATTTATTTAGGTCTTGGTAATGTATAACGTATGTCCATTTAAGCTCTGCTGAGATCCTTTTTTTTGTTACGTCTGTTTGACTACAGAGTTGAGAACCCACAGTGTTGTTCAATCTCAGTTACTACAGTAGCTGTTGGTCCTTAAACTTTGAAAGGTGTTTGTGAACTAAAGCCACAGCTTCTCCTGCTCTCTTTATTTTACCCTATTTACACGTCTTATAATTATGGCCCCCAGTAGGTTTGAAGTACATCCATCCTCATTTTGCAATCATTTTACATTGCTGACATAGGACACTAATAATTCTGACAATTCAAATTAAATTTAAATGGTAAGTTAAAATAATGAGGAGGAGCTTCTTTCCACAAGCCATCCGTGCCCTGAATGGGGACAGGGTCTAGGACACTAAATTAAATTATTTACATACACACAAACTGGACTCTCACTTACTACAATACAACACACATTACACTACAATACACAACAATGGCTCATGGACAATAACACAAAGATTTCTCTTTTAACTCACACACATTCACATATCGATAAAGATGTACATACATATATATAAATACACACAAAACTATTCTGTATATTCTGGTTAACTATATTTCTATATTTTCATATTTTTTTATATTTCTTTTTTTTCAGAATGATCAAGTTAAAGTTGGTTGCTTTTCACTATTCACCAAGCATAAATGAGAGAGAGAGAGAAAGAGAGAGACTCATGCTTATGGCAGTTTAGGTTAGTCTGTATGAAAAAGTCTTAGGATACAGTATTGCTAGTCACTGAAAATAACTGCTATAAAAGCCTAAAATCTAGTGCCAAAATCACTAAATTGAACATGAACTGTGAACACACTGGTTACCTCAGTGCTTTTCTTTTAGGCCATGTTAGTTGTCACCTCAGCAGACAACAGGGTTTTCAATTGATGGACAGTTCGGGGTGGGCTTGGGGGTAGAAAATAATTGTTTCAAAAAGGCTCAAACCTGAGACGTGTTCAAGGCCCGAACCAACAATAACCTGAACTTAACTATGTAAAATTAATTAATGTAGTGATTTTGTCACTAGATTTAGCAATGTTTCAGTCATTTTCAAATAAGTGACTAGCAATACTGTATCCTAAGACTTCTTCATACAGACTGGGTAATTATATAGAAGAGCATAAACTTAACTGCCTGTGAGCATCGGTCTCTCTCTCTCTCGCTCATTTATGCTTGGTGAATAGTGAAGGGCAACCAACTTTAACTTGATCATCCTAAAACTGCAATTTTTTAACCATTCTTTGAAAAAACATCATGAGTATTTAGGGTTGTCATTTTTCAGCTTGAGCCTAATTCTGATGAAATTCAGCTCACAGACAAATGTCCAGACATTCCATACATATTCAAAGGATACAGCAGGCAGCACAGTGGGGAATTGGTAGTGCCTCACAGCAAGAAGGACCTGGTATCGACTCTGTGAGGAGTTTGCATGTTCTCTCCGTCTTTGCGTGGGTTTCCTCTGGGTACTCTGGTAAACTGTAATGGCAGTGAAAAGAACAGTTTGTACAGTACACAGTGATATAAATAAAGCATTCTTCTATGACCTACATATGCATCAGAAAACAACATAGAATGGTAAAAAAAAAAAAAAACAAAACAAGACTAACTAATACTAATATGCATCATTAACTGATACATAAAGTGCATGTGGGCTAAAGTGTGTTTGGACAGTGCAGGTCAAAAGAGTACAAAACTATATAACCAGAGAAAACAGTACCAATATCTGTGTTCACCAGAAAATAAACAGTTCTACAGTATGTGAAATGTTTTAATAATAAGGTAAAAAGTGCCAAATTGTAAACAGGGTACGTAAATATGAAACAATTTAGCAACAGTACATTTTTACCAGTTATGTGCAGTGTTTCGGAGGGACAGGAGTGTGTGGGGGGTGGGTGTCTGTTGGTGTTTGTAATGTTTGATCTAGTTAAGCTTATACTATGTCTTTATGTAGTGATTATTACAGTCATTGACTTTTGGCGAGTCAAACACTCTAATACCCATGAACTTGCACCTACCTAAGAGGAACTAGATTTATAAACAGAATACTCGACTAAAGAAATACATCTAATATCTAACATAGCTAACATTACCAGGACAGCCATTTTGTGCATGTCTGTTTGTGATGCAGTGCCATCTAAGAGCCCAAATTATGTGTTCCTGAATGTGTTTGTGGCTGCCAGTGTTGTGTCTTTTAGTTCATTCTTAAAGGTTTTTTCTTTTTGTCTTTTACAGCTGCTGGTTTCCGAGGACAGTACTTGAACTTTCAGATAGGAACCAGCAGCCCCCTGATCACGTCTCCTCACCTGTCACATTTCTCACCTAATCCCCACACTGGCTGTTTTGTGTATTATTTTTGTCTTAGTGTAGCAAAGGTATGAATTAGAGTTTCTGAATCTTGGAGTGTCCAAAACAGAACTGAAATAAAAAATTTAAAAACGGAATATGAAGAGATAAAAACAGTGGAAGATACTATCATTGCAAAGCCACATTGGGTATCTTGAAAGGTGCTATATAAGTTGAATATATTATTATTATTATCATTATTATTATTAATAATAATAATAGTATTATTATTAATAATATTATTATTATTATTATTATTCATTGACAGGGTATGATTATTAGTCTGTGACAAACTGTCTTTTGCAGCATGGTGCACAATGTGCACAAGTCTTTTAATATCCATTGGTAAACTGCAGTAATGTTCATGTGCTATATGTTAGAGTTACTATATGTAGTACTGATTATTGGGGATTATAAAGAATTACGTGATTCTCCAGGTAGCCACTAGAGAGCAATATCAGCTTTCTCAATTCAAACGAAGCCCAGCAATAGTGTAGGTATCAAATGTTATTAGTCTCTCTTTCTTAAATTAAGAAAAATCTGTTAAATGCATGGTGAATGAATAGCTAGTTCTGTAATGTCTGCTATTAGTTATTAGTTACAAATGTAGATCTCAAACTCACATGCTTTCAGGCAAGCCACAATCACAATCCAATATGCCTCACTAACTATTCATCTCCTCAATATGAGTAGAACTCATATAAGATTGGCGATCTGTCTACGTGCACATGAAAGAACACTTAAAGCATACATCTAATCTTTCTTAAATGAAGTTTCTGATATAAACTGTGTAAATAGTGTAAAAAGTCTTCCTGTTTCCTTCTAATGGAGACACAAAGGAGCACTTCCCAGGTCTGCTCCTGGGTTGATGCCCTTACACAACAAGAAAAACTAGAAAAATGCAAAATTAAAGAAAAATCAGTCAAAAATAATAAGGAGAGGGTGACTGTCTGTGACCACCACCTGAAAAACCATTCCCTTTTTGTGGCTTTCTTGACGTTGCCTCTCCAGTGCCCCGTTGTCACCTTTATTTTCACAAGTTAGGTAAATTTGATATACAACTCTCTTTATATGCATTGCTTATGATTCCTAACCGGGCACAATGATATAGATGATGAACCATAACTGACGTAACTTGATACATAATATAACCGGGATTTGTTAAGTCTTTTAAATGTGAATACAAGATAATGCTAAAAATGCTAAAAGGTTATACAACATTGTTAACCTTTAAACTATTATAACAAATTAGGTCCTCAAGATTGAGTATCCAGTATTAGGAGCATCCACAAAAGGCTTAGACTTTGTACACAAGGATGCGTGTGGTTCAGTACTTTGTGCTAAATTTTATTTAAAAAAATTCACTCAGTACAACAAAACATTTTCTCTGAAAGACCAGTTAGGTCTTTCTTCATCTTCAGGTATAATATCATGAAAGATTCAGAGAGTCAGGGTAAATCTCAGTGGATGAAGACCAGGAGATGAAACCAGTCAGTGACCTGAAAATGTGTGATCAGCATATTCAGTATGTGAAGGTATCAGTAATACAGAGGCTTATACTCTCCAACCAGATACACTTGTTCAATTGCTTGTTAACACAAATATCTAATCAGCTAATCACATAGGTGCAACACATAGCTTTGTGATGTATCAAGAGCCACTTTGGGGTGTTTTGGAGGAGCAAGTCAGGAAATGTTTTCCTCCACCAGCATCACGTAGTGACCTGGCCACTATCCAGCAAGAAGAATGGCTTAAAATCCTTCTGACCACTGTGCAAGACTCGTATGTGTCATTCCCAAGACGAATTGACTCTGTATTGGCCGCAAAAGAAGGCTCTACACCATACTAATAAATTATTGTGGTCTAAAACCAGGTGTTTCAGTTTTATTGTTTAACCCCTGTAGTAAGGAAGGGTGTTGTTACTTCTGGAGTTGATTTGTATGAGAGTTAATATGCTGATGTTTAGCACTAATTATTGACTTAAGCTCTGTTGCTATTATCTATATAAAACATAAAGATAGATTACCTGTATGAAAAAGGTAATATAACACAGGATTCAAGAAAAAAATCTAAGTAGTATATTTCACAATGGCAACAAGAGTTTTATGAGATATCCAATTCTACTAAGCCTTTTAATAAATGCTCCATGTACACTCTACAAAATGTTTCTCCATTTCTTTTTAGTCCAGTTGATGTGTTCCTTGGCAAATTGTGTCCGCTTTAGTACATGACTTTTTTAACAGTGGGCACTTTTTTATAATAGATTAGTTTCACACAGGCGTCTCCTGACTGTCACATTACTCACAGGCTTTTTTCTTTGATCTGTTAGAATGGTTCTGGTTTCTTCCTTGTCTCTCTGGATTTGCTTTCCATATTGGAGCAGTGTTGAACATTTTGGCTGAACAGCCTACCATTTTCTGCACTTTATAAGTTTTACCCTCTCCAAACAACTTTTTAATCAAAGTACGCTGTTCTTCTGAACAAATTTTCAAACAACCCATATTTCTCTAGCTCTCAAGGAGAAATGCACATGTACAACATGTGCTTGCTTCACCCTTAAATAAGGGCCACCTGATTCACACCTGTTTCTTCACAGAATGACTGACCTCACTTCACACTGCTATTATTTTGAACACACTCATTCCTATTTATTATTCAAATACACAGACTCAGGAACATGGATATCATGAATGCTGAGTCTGTTGGTTTTTTTAAGAATCTACTGCACCAACTGGTAAATTATTTGCCATATTGATTCCAGTATGATTCATAACGAACACTGATCAATCTGGTTAGTCATATTGGACTGATATTATTTTGAACACTACTGTATAATTACACATTCTGTTAATAATAATCCAAAAATTAGTCTGTTAGTAAACAGTGTAAAAAATGTAAACCTTAAAGTTGCACACCATTAACATACAGTTATATAGAGAGTCTTAATCCTGCAATTTCACCTCTATGTCTACAGTTTTATTAATTCAAGGAAAAAACTATAAATAAATGCTCAAAATATAACATCAGTACGAAGGATGTGTGGCAGGATTATTTATAGAAGTTAACATTTATTTCTGTTATAAACTGTAATTTAGAAAAACACGTGTCCTTTTGAATAAACTTTTTGATTTGAACTAGAGGCTGGATGACAATATTATAACTCTTATTTTTGTATTAGCTTGGGCTATTAATTAGACTATTTTTAAAGTTACAAAAACAGAGCAAACAAAATACTTTACCTAATAATGAAAACTTACACACTATATTGCCAAAAGTGTTCGCTTGTCTGCCTTCACACTCATGTAAATTTGAATGAGATCCCATTCTTAACCCATAGGTTTAAAATGATATCGTTCCATCCCTTGCAACTGTAATAGCTTCAACTCTTCTGGGAAGGTTTCCCAGAAGTATTATTGTAAATGACCACTGTTACAGAATGAATTTGTGAGATCAGATGCTGCTGTAGGTAGAGAATGCCTGGCTCAAAGGCTCCACTCTAATACATCCGAATGGCGTTCTATCGATCTGGGATCAGGACTCTGTTCAGGACAGTCAAGTTCTTCCACATAATCATCCATGTTGTTATGGACCTTGCTTTGTGCACTGGTGCTCAATCATAGCGTAACAGGAAGTGGCCATGCCCAGACTGTTCCCACAAAAAAATTGCTTGGTATGCTGAAGCATTAGAAGTTCCTTTCACTGTAACCAATGAGCCGAGCGCAACTCCTGAAAAATATCGACACACTATTATCACCTTCCACCAAACTATAAACTTGGCACAATGCAGTCAGACAAATACCCTTCTCCTGGCAAGCGCCAAACCCAGACTCATCCATTAGATCTAAGAAGTGTGATTCTTCATTCCAGAGAACATTAGAACACTGATCTATAGTCCAGTGTGGATGTGCTTTACACCCCTGTATCTGATGCTTTGCATTTTACTTGGTAATATAAGTCTTGGATGCAGCTGTTTGCAAATTGCAACCCATTCTATGTTCTCATTTCACACTGCTCTTGAGCTAATCTAAAGGCCACATGAAGTTTTAAGGTCTGAAGTAACTGACTGTAAGAAATTTTGTGACCTCTGTATGCTCCTCAGCATTAACTGACCGTTCTCTGTAATTTGACCTGACATACCACTTTGTGAAATTTCCTACCACTTTTGAATTTATTTTGGATACAAAACTATCAAGACTGGACATGTTGCACAGGTGGCATCCAATCGTGGTACCACACTGTAATTGTCTGAGCTCCTGAGTGTGACCCATTCTTTCACAAATGATTGTAATATCTCTGTATATCTAGGTGATTGATTTCATTCACATGTGGCCAGGGAAGTGATTGGAAAGCCTGACTTCAATTACTTTTATTACAATGCCGTTAAAATAATAAAACACCTAAAGCCAAAGTATTTTTTTAAATTAAAAAGTGCACTTACAAATATTTTTACAATAGAAAATTAATACTCATTCAGATTAAAAATAAAAAATACATGAAAATGTATATATTACCTTTAGTATCTAAAGGTGCAAAAGCTCAATGATGTATGGCAGGCAAGAATGTATAGAATTGTATTTACTGTAAGCTGGTTTGCACTTTTTGTGACTTAAAATAAGTTTTTTGTTCTGCTATTTTGGTTTTACACTTAGCATTTTGTATACAGCTATCAGATGGCTGTGTCTGTAAAATATTTCATAGACATTAAATTTTACTGCAATTGCACTAAATTAAAACCCTCTAAGAATGCACAAAGGAACAGTGGGTAGCGCTGTCTTTTAGAAAGAAGAACCCGGATTTCTAAATTTCTGCATGGATTTTGAATGTTCTTCACGTGTTAGCATGGGTTTCCTCCTGGTGCTCAGACAACCATAACCAGTTATTACAGTTATAAACAGTAATAAATTATAACATAGTATTATAATAATTTTTTATACCCCATTAATCCTAGTTTTAGGGTCATGGACCACAGGAACAACCCTAGACAGGGTGCCAATCCATCATAGGGCACACACTCACACAATCAGGCACATATTCACACAATACCGGGCAAATTTTAAAAACACCAATTAACCTATCATGCATGTCGTTGGAATGCGGGAGGAATCCGGAGTACCCGGAGAACACAGGGTGAACATGCAAACTCCACACAGAAATATCCATAGTCGCCCCAACCGGTGCTCAAACACAGGATCTTCTTGCTGTGAGGCCACAGCACTATCCACTGTGCCAACATGACGAACGCTATGACATAGTATGCACTGATTATTTGATAAATATTTAATTTCACTAGCACAAATACTTCCACAACTGGGCTAGACTGTTGCCAAGCATACACATTTCCCTGCCAACTAGCTTGCTACTTTGTGTGGCTCTTACTGATCCTTCGGAAATAAAAGAATAATGAATTTACTGAATGAAATATTGATCATTATTTCCATAAAAAAATATGATTAAAACCATAGTTAAAGATTGCTGATGTAGCATAATTAATTGTTAATAGAAAACGCATGCAAAGCAGAGCGACGCATGTATTACTAAAAGTCAAATGGTTTTTATTCTAACATCACTTAAGATATGCTGCTTGCACAATCAAATTATTTAGAACTAGCTGTAGAAAACAGATTTTTTCCCCATAAGTTCTTCTGCGTTGTTAGCAATAGCAGACTGCTCCGTAAATAAATGTCAAAACCTATGCAAACCCTTTGGGTATGATAGGTTTGTCTGCACGTCTGTCAGCTAGACTAGTCTACAGCGTAATGTCTGGTTTATTAAACAACATAGAGTGCTACCTCTTTGTCCGAGGAGTTACTGAGCGACTGACAATACATGTGTGGTAACATGCTAATCAGTCACAATCATTCTATTGTGTAAACGTCGATCCTTAGTCTAAAACGTTCGCCCCAGTTAGAATTACTTAGAATGCTTATGCGGCTAGCATAAACAGGATCCAGCAAATGTAATACTCAATCCTCTGTACTAGTAATTTGCATTTACATTTTGCTAATTAAGTGACTTTTAGGCACAATAAATCTATCTGCATCGACTCCGACATGCAATTCACACTTTATCGAGAAATGCATATTGATTAGGGCAAACATGCAAAACAGATGTGAGTTTGCTCATGCAAAAAGCCTGGTTATGCAGGCTAATGCAAAATTCATTTTTATATCACACTGTTACACCTGCTAGAGAGCAAGAAAAGGGTTTTATAATCTAGACAATTCTATAAGAAAAGGGATACACTTTGCACTGCATAAGTGTGTATATACTGTACTTGCATACACCATGAGGCACCTGTGGAGGCTGTCTGTGAAAATGGACCCATATGCCTTGAATATTACAGAGTAACTGAATGTCATAAGGAAAAACTGTTTAATCGAGAAATATATCAAAATTGTGAAATTACATGCTTTTTAAAGACCACAGATGGATAACGCTAGACATTGTGATCCATTTATGCACAGACATCAGTTATGGCACAATGTGTGTGCGTGTGTGTGTGCATTTAAAACACATCACATTCGTACTGACGAGTAAAAAAGGAAGGTGATTGATCTGGTGGTATCACACACGCAAACTAGAACGTTCACACCAGCATCCCTACCTTCTCACACCCAGACAGCTGAGAGAGAGCAATACAGAGAGAGAGAAAGAGAGAAAGAGAAAGAGAGAGAGAGAGAGTAGTGTGACACAAAAACTCAGTGAGAGCTGATGGAGGATATATTCACACACTCACAGACACAGACATGCATTCATTAAGTGTAATACTAAAGTCACCTAAACATATTTTGAAGATATTTAACCTGAGGTATATCATTTCATTATAATAATAGGTGATAAACAGATACCCGTCTGGACATGGTGACATTGTTGCGCTCTTTAAGCTGGGGGTCTGTGGGCAGGTTGTTCCACATGATGTGTGGCGTGTCATACTTGTCCCTCAGCTTTGGACAGCTCTTAAACAGGAAGTCGATAATAAAGAATTTGACGCCTGCATACAGCCCTGTTAAAAGAAACGCATACAAATACACAAAGACACATTATGTATGTTCGAGTCATGTCCATAAAGAGAGGAGGTGTTTAATACAATAGTAGCATTCACATTCACAGTGACAAAGGGATTTGGCTGCCTTATGTTTAAGTAACTAATCACTAGACAAAGTGAGTATATATATACTGAAAAGTGAGTATATATATACTGAGCAATCAATGGATTCGGAACACCTGGAAGGAACCTTGACCACAGAGAGATAGTCGGATCCTGGAATTGTCATGCCTGTGTTTCAGCAACAGCTGCACTCGTGAGCTGTTCCAGTACCACACTATCAAAGATATAGGAAGAGTGAAGGAACCATCAAAAAACATTCAGCTGAAGGTCACACAGCAGCTGGCAATGTGCAGTTGATCCGGAAGGTGAGCATCAAACACCAACAGTCAAACCAGATCTGCTAGTGTTGGCATGGGACGACTTGCCTACAAACACTGTTCACCACCTTGTGGAGTTTGTTCCTGATTTGGATGTTGGACAAGCACTTTATAAGCTAGATTTAATTAATCAATTGTTCACTCAGTGTATATAAACATAGGAATTAACGACTGTATGCATGTCTGTTCGTACCTTGTTTTTATAGCTTTCAACATACTATACCTACAAAAAGGAATATCTTTTTGACACTGTGAGGACCTCCTACTGTTTTTTTTTGTAGTTTATAAACAAAATGTTGTCACTTATACAGAGGTTAGGGTTACCGTTAGAACTATAGCAGGACATGGTGTGTGTTTGAGATCATTTGCATGCACCTACCCAAAATAAAGCCCATGAGTTTGTAGGGTAGGACGCAGGAGGAGATAAAGGCCACCCACAGACCAATGTATAGCTTCTGAGTGATCTCAGGCTGCACCCACATGAACAGACTGCAATTTACACACACACACACACACACACACATCACCCACTGAAAATACAATCAATAACCTTCTACTTCTGATGAACAATGCAAATCCTTTCAATGTTGCAGATGTACAGTATGTTTCTCTGTTATGTTCTTAGAATATGCTACTGACAGTAATGTATAAAATGTGTCCCGATATTCTGAAAGTATTCCGGTCCTGCTAACTAGTTTCATTTCCTAATCACAGTTATTACACGACAGAGAAATAAGAATGAAATTATATCCTGTTTATGTGTTAATACTGTACTTTTCGGCAGGAGGAACAGTGCAGATTTTGTACACTAAAAGATGTGTTATTTGTTCAGGTCTTTAAAGCGTACTTGCTAAAACCCACCTGCTACTAAGGATAGCTTGTCATTCCCTGTACCACATCCATCAGCATGGAGTCCCTCCTCACTCCCACACCCAATATACAAATATGGATTGTACAAGTTTATAATTAATTCGAAACAAGCGTGAACAAAAAGTGGTGGTGCACTGTTACAGTGTCAAGTTTTATTCTTCTACCGTAGACCTTCTACAAGCACAAGCATATCATATCATTACGTATGTTCTGTGCATCGAAATAAATAAAATCTTCGACTGGAGGTGCTTATGTGCATCAATGTAACAATAGATTCCTGTGTGTAGGAAATAACACTGTGTGTGTAGATGTTACGTACTTTTTGATTTTCTCCAAAACGTCTGCCATCTTTCCAAAAAGATTCTGCGGAAATCCATAAAGTAACTTAAATTGAGCTTTGAAGTCAACACAGAAATGTGCACTCAAATACCACTGAACAATCAGTCGTTTAGGAACACCTGGCAAAGTGGCTTATGATCACCAATAAACTGCTAAATTGATTGATATTAGATAAAAAAATGTATAAACTAGTTAAGAGTTACATAATAATAATAATAAAAATAATAATAATAATTTAAAGACACCCAAGGTACAGTAAGAGAAAACAATAAAAACAAAAAATATAGTTAATAATAAATAAAATTACAACATAGACAGCAGCAGTTAAAAGTAAAATACAAATAAAAACAGAATTAAGGCTCAGCCATAAACCAACTGGAAAAAAGGGTTTTTAGATGTGCCTTGAATACAGTGATGGATGGGCAAGTCTATTCCACAACGACACTAAAGGCCCTATTGTGCAACTTGGTGCTAGGAACTTTGAGCAAGTGCAGCTCGGACGAGCACAAGGTGCTTAGTTGGGAGTGGGTCTGGAGCAGACTACTTAGGTAGGATGGTGCACAGCTATGCAAAGATACAGGACTAACATCTCTCATATAAGTTGTCTGAAGGAAGCTACATTTACCAGTTAGGGGTTAACTGAACCACCGTCTACAAACATCCACCCAAAGATCAAACAGTTGGCCGGCCATGTGGGGATAACATTGAACTAGTTGCAGAGCTGCTTCATAACACCTTGTGGGTCTGCATCCTGATGTCTACGTGGAATAACCCGTTATTTGTCAGGTGTTCCTAATCCAATGTTAATTCAGTGTTGTTTTTCAACAATTACAAACACTAACACTACTGTAATGATAATAAAAACAACAATGATGATAATGATGGTGAATATGAATTAGATGATGACATAATAATGGTACCTGGGCTTTTTGTGCAACATCAAGGACTAACTGAAACTTTTCAGACACAGTCAGGTCTTCTTTTGGAGGTTCCTGATGACAGACATAGAAAAAGTTATAATAAACATTCACACAAATCCATACACACAACTCCGCACTGGAAGTGAATCTTACCAGAGGTTCAGAAACTTCAGGCACAATACTCCACTGAATCCTCCATCCTCTGTAAGAAATACAATGCAAAAAATAGTCTTTAAAGACACTTAGGAGACTCTAACACAAAATTCTTCTGAATATTAGCCAGAAAGCTAATGTCTGATGTCCTTTCTACCATAATAGCAATACAGTTTCTTCACATACACATATGAATTATATGATATAAAACACTTAACGTGACATAAAGTAGACAGGAGCAGTATAAGGAGAAATGAAAGAGTTTGGGGTTTAAAAATTAATGAGCATTACTGATTTACCTTGAAATGAGGTAATTCAGTGATAACCGCAGAATGGCTAAAAACAGGAACATAGGAAAGGCCCAGCCATACCATGCAGCATTCATATAGACCTATAGAGAACAACAAACAAATGTGCATATAAACCAGTGGGTACAAACCCGATTCCAAAAAAAGTTGAGACAAAGTACAAATTTTAAATAAAGACAGAATGAAATAAATCTTAGAAACTAATATTGTATTCCCAACATATCAAATGTCAAAAGTGAGACATTTTAAGATTTCCTGCCAAATATTGGCTCATTTGTAATTTCGTGTCAGCAACACATCTCAAAAAGGTTGGGACAAAGCAGTAAGTGGCTGGAAAAGTGAAAGGTACAAACAATTGCACCTCATTAGGTCAATTGGCAATAGGTCAATAACAATAACTGGTTATAAAAAAGAGTAGAAGAAAGTAAAGAAGTAAAGATGAGAAGAGGATCACCAATCCCCCTAATTCTGCGCCAACAAATAGTGGAGTGATATCAGAAAGGAGTTATACAGTGTAAACTTGCAAAGAGTTTAAACATATCATCATCTGCAGTGCACAATATCATCAAAACATTCAGAGAATCTGGAAGAATGTCTGTGCTTAAGGGTCAAGGCCGGAAAACCATACTTAGACGGCACTGCATCACATACAGACATGCTTCTGCATTGAAAATTAATCAGAAATATTTCCAGAGAACATTATCTGTGAACACAATTCTCTGTACCATCCGCCGTTGCTAGCTAAAACTCTATAGTTCAAAGAAGAAGCCGTATCTAAACAAGATACAGAAGCGCATAGTTCTTCCCTTGGCCAATGCTCATTTAAAATGGACTGTGGCAAAGTGGAAAACTGTTCTGTGGTCAGACAAATCAAAATGATTTTTTTTTGGGAAATCAGGGACTCTGTGTCATTCTGACTGAAGAGGAGAAGGACGACCCAAGTTATTATCAGCGCTTAGTTCAGAAGCCTGCATCTCTGATGGTATGGGGTTGCATAAGTGTGTGTGGCTGGTTGTAGAGTAACATATGCTCCCATCCAGACGTCTCTTTCAGGGAAGACCTTGCATTTTCCAACATGACAATGCGAAACCACATACCGCATCAACTACAGCATCATGGCTGCAAAGTAGAAGGGTCCAGGAACTAAACTTTTACCCTAGAAAACATTTGCCGCATCATAAAATGGAGGATATGACAAAAAAAGACAGTTGAGCAACTAGAATACTACAGACAAAAATGGGTTAACATTCCTATTCCTCAACTTGAGCAACTTGTCTTCTCAGTCCCCAGACGTTTACAGACTGCTGTTAAGAGAAAAGCGGATGTCTTGCAGTGGTAAACAACCAACTTTTTTGAGATGTGTTGTCAAAATCACCTAAATTTTCTCTTCAAATGATACATTTTCACAGTTTCAACATCTGATTTGT